>JAODAL010016170.1:0-81535 GCA_025379985.1 Phyllomedusa bahiana | reverse complement strand
CTCGTGCCGTCCCCCTTGGAAAAAAACCGATAATTTCAAGACAGGCCCCCCTTTCCCTTTTCTACATTTTTTGGAAGTGCGGGTCCCGGGGCCTTTTTTGGGAAAAGAAAAAAAGGGCTTGGAACCCCCCCTCTCGCTCGGCACAACCCATTAGTTCCCCAAATTTGGGCAGACCCCAACCAAATTTCGAAAGGGGGGACTGCAGTCCCAAACAACCCTTAACGGGACAGGGCCCAGCCTGCTGCACCTTAGTTTGGTTTGGACGCAAACTTTTTTCTCTTTGCAATCGCCTCGCTAAACGCCCTGCGGGCGCCATTTTAGCGGGACCGGACCCTCGGACCAGGAAAATGAGGCCCCAAAGAGAAACAGCCCCCTTCTCAGAGGTGGGGGAAACCCTTTGACGGCTGAAATGGCATGCCCCCACTGGCCCCTGCTGCTGTGGGGCCGGAAACGATAAACCCAAACCACATCTAAAGCCACGTTTTTTTCCCCCGGCCCCAACCGGAAGGTGACGCTGCATGTGTTGCCGCAGGGCCGTGGGGGCCCAATGTTGCTCCCTGGCCCCCGTTCCCTTTTTCTGCCCACAGATTCACATATACCCAAAATTCGGCTCCTCGGGTGTCTTAGCAAAGAATTTGCCACACCGCCGAGAAACCGGTTTTTAAACCGCCAATAAATCCCCACTGAGGGGACTACGGCCCCGCTGCCCTCGTTTGAGCCCCGGCCGCTACTTTTTTGGGACCGCAAGGGGGTTTTTTTACCCCGGGGCCCCTTGGGCCCTCCCGACCCAACTGCTGCTACCTGCTGCCCAAAGGGCCAACAACCCACTTCTGGCGCGCTGCTCCTAAACGCGAAACGACCCCTCTTCCCCGGACATAAATAAAACCCCTTGCCTCCCCCTTTCCCAAGTGGGGTCGGTTTACATCATCATCTTTTTGTGTTTCATGGGCCCCGGGGTCCTAAACCCCGGTCTTGGTAGGCGGGAGGCTGACCCCTCACAACATACCTACCATCCACTCTAAAACATTTTATATTTTTTGGCCCGCCACTGCAAGAAGCGGGGTTTTTGGGGCCCCATTTCTTCCTGCCAAGTCTCTGACTGCCCTCCCCAAATTGTTCATCCCCTATTAGGGGCCTGGGCCCCAGACCCATAGTAATCCCCGGTTTGGGGGAACCGAGGGGACAGGGGGGGGGTTGAGGACGGTGGGGGGCCGTTGCCCCCGCCCCCGGGCCCATGCCAACAAAGGGGTTGTGTCTGACTTCCCACCGACTCTTCGGGGGTTGTCAATGTCATCGGGAGGAAGGGGATGCCCTATAAACCAATCAAAAAACCCTTGGATTGTTTTTTTCCAGCCACGGCCCCCTAAAAGACAGCGGCGTTGGGGCCCCCACGGAGTGACCCCGCTGCGACCCCCCCCCTTGCTGTGCTGCGCCCCCTTGGCCTGGAAGTTTTTCCCTCTCCACTCCGGGGTTTGAAGAGCCTGCCACCCCCTCGGTCTGACATACTGTTTGTTCTAAAATTACAGACACTTTTTTAAATTGAAGAAAAACTGTAAATGATAAATACACACCCTGTAAATTTTACCCCCAAATGAACCCCCCAAGAAGGGTTGGGTTTAAACCCCTTTGGGTTAAAATTTCCTCCACAACTGGGCAGGAAAAATTTTTACTTTTTATGTGCCGTTTAAAAAATCTGTGTAATTTTTTTCTGTATAAAAAGGGACAAAAAGGCTTAATTAACCTTTGGGTAAGAATTTTGCTACAGAATTTTTATCTGTGGCGGGGAAAAAAAAAGTTTCTTTTACTAGTACAACTGCAAAAACCAAAGCCTAATTAACCCCCCGGGAAGTTAAATTTCGCAAAAGAATTGAGCGCCACAAATTTCTAGCTTTTTTAGCCCGGGGTTTCAATTTTTGGTTTTTTTTTACGCAACCCCAATAAGGAAAAAAAATTTTAATTAAACCCTTCGCTTTGAATAATGCTTTCAGGAAAAAAGTAATTTTTGGGGGTGAAAAAAAACTTTTTTTTTGTCCAAACCGCAGCAAAAAAACAAACCCCTTTAAATTTTAACCCCGGAAAGAAAAAAAGCGCAAAAGAATTGAGGGGACCCACAAACTACTAGCTTTGTAGCGTGTTTTCAATTGCGTGTTTTTTCTACGCTACACAACAAAAAAAAAATTTGTAATTTTCCTTCGCTTGTGAATTTTGGTACAAAAATTTTAATTTTTGGGGGTGAAAAAAAAAACGGTTTTTTTTGTCACCAAAAGCAGAAAAAACGCTTTAAATTTAACCCCCGGGTGTAAATTTTTGCAAAAAAAAATTGAGGGACCACAAAATACGGGGCTTTTTAGCGTGTTCCCAAATTTCGGGTTTTTCCAAAGCCCACAACAAGGGGAAAAAAAATTTTTAAATTTAAACCCTTCCCCCCTTGTGAATTATGGTACGGAAAATTGGGAATTTTTTTTGAAGAAAAAAACGGGTTTTTTTTTCACCCCACAGAAAAAAAACACTTAATTTTAAACCCCCGGATGTAAATTGGCCCCAAAAAAAATTGAGCAGCCACAAACCCACCCAGCTTTGTAGTGGTTACAATTGGGGTGTTTTCTACGCTACACAACAAGAGAAAAAATTGTTATTAACCTTCGCTTGTGAATTATGGTACTAGAAAATTGTAATTTTTGGCGTAGAAAAATACGGTTTATTTTTGTCACCACAGCAGAAAAACAACGCTTAATTAACCCCTGGATGTAAATTGCGCAACAGAATTGAGTAGCCACAAACTACGAGCTTTGTAGCGTGTTACATTGCGTGTTTTCTACCTACACAACAAGAGAAAAAATTGTAATTAACCTTCGCTTGTGGAATTAGGCTACAGGAAAATTTTAGTTTTTTGCGGTGAAAAAGACGGTTTTTTGGAGTCACCACAGCAGAAAAACAATGCTTAATTAACCCCTGGATGTAAATTGCGCAAAAGAATTGTGCAGCCCAAAAAGAAGTGGTATTTGTATTGTAAAAACGCTGTTTCTTTAAATGAATACAACAGGAACAGGCTTGATCCCCCTTGGATATTCAATGTGTTTGTGGAGCAATAGAAATTAAAATGTATATGCACAGGAGTGGACGCACACTGGACTTCAGATCCAATACCCCAAAAAATCAGAAATAGAACATTAAGAAAAGCAGTCTCTGAGACAAGCTGGACTCCCCACAAAAATCGCTGTATAAAAATCAGTTCTAAAGTAACAGCTATCACAATTAGCCGCGGCAGCACCTTCCCTGATCAGTACAGTGAGGTCTCTGATTGGCTTCATCTCTGCACATGTCATGCAGGTTATGCCCTTCTTCCTCCCAGAGTGCTTTACCCCATGTAACGGCATGTGCTCGCAGCCATTTTATCAATCAAAAGCACACTTCGTTCACCCAAAGTACCCCAAACTTCGACTTCGTTCAGAACCGAAGTTTTCCTGAAATTCTAAACGAATTCCACTTCGTTAGAATCATTTCGCCCATCTCTACTTATGACCATGTGATATTTCAGTTTTTCTTGATTAATACATTTGCAAAAATATCTGTTTTTTTTCTTTCAAGATGGGGTGTGGAATGTCCATTAATGAGCAAAAAAAAATGAATTTAAAGGGGTCTGAATACTTTCCGTAGCCACTGTATATTCAATATTTATACCATACTTGTTGTAGTGCTGTTTTTTATGTATAATCAGCCCACACCTCTATGTGTCACAGTATACGTCAGAATATCTTTTTTATGGTATCCCAACAACTTGTATTGGTGGCAGATGGCTGAACATTATATTAATGGGACCTAACTGCAGGTCTGATTTTGTTAATTTTAAAATGTATGTCATTGCCGACCTTCCAGGTTCCACGTCAATCTTCTAAACAGCAGATCAAGGAATATTCACCTTCATCTAAACCCTCGATTCAGAGAAGGCGCATTTGTAAGAAATACTCAGGACAGAGGCACTTGGGGTCCTGAGGAAAGACAGATATCATACATGCCATTCCAACCAGGGCAAAGCTTCCAGGTAAGAACAATAAATCTTATCAATATTAAAGTCAGTTTCTCACATTGCATTATTGCATGCGTTTTTGTTGAACACAGGTGGTTTTGTCATTAACTTTAGTGTAAAATTTTTTAAGTAAACGACAAAACCACCTGCATTAAAAAGAAGTGTACAGTATTGCGATGTGAAAACCCAGCCTATGGTGCTCTCACACAGTGCCGTTTTTTTTTTTCAGTAATTCATTTCCGTTAAATTGCCGTTATTAACAGCAAGCATATTTAAGTTATAAAAGCTATTTTGAAAGGTGTTTTAAGTGAGTAATTAATTATTTATTATCTGCAAGACTTTAAACACTATAAGGGCTTGTCCCCACTGCACTGTTTTTTCAGCCGGTTTTGCAGCCGGTTTTTGGTTTTGAAAGCCATCTGTAAACCGACTGACAAACTTTTATACGGACCTTAATGGAAAATCCGTGCGGTTTTTCTGCGGAATATGAACATTTCAATGTGAATGGGGAGGGCTTTTCTCCACAAACAGCAGAGAAAAGCTGTTTCCCTGTGGCTGTATGCACGGCCCCAAAACAGTGCAAATACTGGTTGGAATTGCCAACCGGTATTTGCACTGTGACGTGTAAACGCCCTTTATTCATTTCGGGCTTGTAATACCTTCCCAAACAATTACAATAACTGAAAGAAGCTTGCTGGTAACAATGGCCGTATAATTGCTGTGCAACGCACCAAAACTGCACCATGTGAAAGCATCCTAAAGGGTTTACTAGGATTAGTAAAAATGGCTGTAATCTTCCAAAAACCGCACACCTCTCCACAGGTTGTGTATGGTCCAATTCACTTTTATGAAACTCAGCTGTAATACCAGACCCATGGACTATTGTGGTTTAATTTATGGAAACGAATTAGCCATGTTTTCTAATCCTGGAAACCCATTTAAAGAAGGTGAATCTGTAGTCACCAGTAGATATTAATTTGACTTTTTCTAAATATTATTCACTACCAGATGGAAATCAGGAATGAGGGAGGCTTTTTCGGGGTCTACTCAAATGGAGCAAAACTATTCAACTATACCCACCGTCTACCTTTCAACCAACTCGACATGCTTGAAGTTGGAGGAGATGTCGCTTTGACCTTTGTCCAGTACTAATACAAGAATCAGACCTGAAGAAGCCTTAAACTAGACACAACATTGTCTCCAAATCTTAATACAAGCCCAAGTCAGTGGAAGGATACATTGAGGTATCTTCGTAACAGTACATTTCATTTACTGAGGATCTTTTTTGATAACATTTCCCTGTTTCCATGTCTGGCTTTTTATGCTGTTTTTTGTTATTTCTTCATCTTCGTACATCCCTGAGTCATGATGTTCTCCATACTGAATGTATTTAATCACTTGAAATCTCTGCCCTGAGGCCTCTTTATAGGGTACCTGTTTGTAGGTGTATGGCTGGTATTGTATTTTGACTGGTGAATAAATCAGTTGATTAACATCAGTTCTCTTCGGTGTTTATGACTACTTTTATTTTTTAATTTTATTAGCTTATTAGAAATACAAAATACAGTTTACTAATGGTAAATCATATCTGAGACAGTTTTGTATTGTCTAGAAAAACAATGTTTTATCTGCACATCCAAAAAGTTTTTTTTTTTCTTAAAAAATGAGCATAGGTGCACACAGTGCGGCAGTAAAATGCAAACACAATCCAATATCAGCAGCACACTACTAGCACTAAAAACAATCAAAAAGAACATAAATTTTTGGAAAAGCATTTCTGCTACTTGGAATACTTGAAAAATGTGAGGTTCTTAGTGTACATTTTGATCAAAACTGTGTAAGCCCACCTGCCAAACGACAAGGCGACCTCAATACAGGTGGAAACCTACGCTATATGTTACCTCTTTTGGTACCTGTTCAGACCTCCATATTTCAGGGAGAGTAGATTACAGCTACAAGCTACCCAACTATTTTTTATTGTCTTTATGTAGTTGGAGATATTCTCTGTTTGTATTTTGAGTGCACTCATCTAAAACAGGAGAAGAGATAATGTACATGAGATTAAGAATATGTCAATGAAAAACAATTGCAAGCAAATCTTACAATTGGAATGTATACTATTTTATAACTCAGAATATTTAGAAATATTTCTTGGTAACAACAGTTTAAATTCTTGGATAGAACAGTTAAAGGAATGCTCTAGGCAAAACTGATTTCTCTTTGACACTGTTGCTTGTTACAGATGTTCTCCCTCTAAATTATTTTGTTATACACTGCCCTCTCAGACCCCACATAACATTGTTTAGTATGGTGTGCTTATTAAGGATACATTAATAGATTTAAAGGGGCTTTGTCACTGTAATTGCACTGATTTGAAAACCTGTGTAGGTGGGCGGAGTGCAAAAAACCAAAGTGGGGGCAGCTACTCCCCCATACAAACAGCCCTTCACTTTCACCTATCACTCCCCTCCCCACAACCTCCCCCTACTACAGCATAATCTCTGCATGTCCACCTATCACCCCATGTGGAGTTTGTACAGAGGTAAGCACAGGTAGGGAAATGCTGCAAAATTTGAATTCTAAGATGTTTGTGTGGTAAATTCTGCAGGAACGAGTCGTTGCAAGGAGAAGTCATCATGGGCATCTGGACAGGATGGAGAAGAAAAGCAAAAGAGAACAACTCCATTCCTAGAAGACGTCTGCTGTGAGTACCTGGATGTAACTGCAAGATAATCACTTACACATCTACAGAGCCTGTGTACACAGGCATGAACCACTATATGGTCACTGTATGGTGGTAAAATACTGTCTGCAGAGCCTGTGTACACTGGTATCTAGTCATATATGGTCACTGTATGGAGCTAATATACAGTCTGTAGAGCTTGTGTACACTGATATCTACCATGGTCACAGTATGGAGTTAAAATACAATCTGCAGAGCCTGTGTACACTGGTATCTACCACTATATGGTAATAGGGGTAATATACAGTCTACAGAGCCTACGTACACTGTTATCTACCACTATATGGTCACTGTATGGAGGTAATATACAGTCTGCAGAAGCTGTGTACACTGTTATCTACCACTATATGGTAATAGGGGTAATATACAGTCTACAGAGCCTATGTACACTGTTATCTACCACTATATAGTCACTGTATGGAGGTAATATACAGTGTGCAGAGACTGTGTACACTGTTATCTACCACTATATGGGAACTGTATGGAGGTAATATACAGTCTTCAGAAGCTGTGTACACTGGTTTCTACCACTATATGGTCACTATATGGCAGTAGTATGCAGTCTGCAGAGGCTGTGTACACTGGTATCTACTCCTATATGGTCACTGTATGGAGGTGATATACAGTCTGCATAGCCTGTGTACACTGGTACCTACCACTATATGGTCACTGTATGGAGATGATATACAGTCTGCAGAGGCTGTGTATACTGGTGTCTACCACTATACGGGAACTGTATGGGGGTAATATTAGTTGTAATGTAATGATTTAGGTTCAGGAAGAGCTCTCCTGGATGCTGAATGGACTATCCAACGTCCAGGAAAGCATGGTGACAGCAAACCCCTCAGTTAGCTTTCTTCCACAACCGTTACACATGTAGCAGGCATGAAGGGGATGTGACTTTATATAAATCTCCCTGAAGGTCACAGGAGATATGGAAAGAACCATAGCTGTTTATTTTCATTTTATTTTCATCAGCCATACATTTTCATTTTTAAGACTACATAGTGATATGTTGTTTTATAGAATCATTCAAAATGGTTATATTCTTTATATTGCCAACAGGCACTAAACATATCAGGCTATGATGAAGCTTTGTATGCAGTCCTCCTGTTACTCCTTGGTCTTTAGAAATGGGTCTGTGCTCTATCACTTCCTCCAGCCTATTGATACTTTTCTGTCCATTATCTTCCATTAATTGCAGCTGCCAGAAAGCGCACAGACACTGCTACACTCTCTATAAGCCAATGCAAGGAAAAAAATGTGTTTCTCCTATATGGCTTACCCAAGAAAGTTAAAAAAAAATAAATAAATAACTACAACATTTAAAAACTAATAAAAACATAGGGGAACGTGTATGAAAACTGTCTAGATAACGAATTTCTTTGTTGCCCATTGCAACCAATCAGAGCTCATAGCAACAAATCAGAGCCGGCTTTCATTTTTTCAGAGAACTATATAAAATGAAAGGGGCGTTCTGTTTGGTTGCTATGGGCAACAAATAAATTCTTACACCTAGACTGTTTTCATACATGTGGTCCATATTAACAACAAAAAGATAAATTTTCAATAAAAGCAACTACGCACCTAATCTGTAGAACATTATATGTAAATGCACATGTTCTGCTTATATGTAATATTGAGAGAGTGTATAAGCAGAAATCATGTACCGTATATTTAGATTACAACGGATATATAACAGAGATATTGTTCTTTTTTTGCTTAAAAAAAAATGTTTGGTGTTGGCAAGCGTAAAAATGTAGCTCTGAATTCCACCCAGTCTCCCAACGTCATCCCCAAGGTTTTCCTTATCTCCTCATTATCGGTGTAGAGAAGAGCCTTGCCATTTAGATTATTATTTTTTATTGTCTTTATGTAGTTGGGGATATTCTCCTTTTGTATTTTGAGTGTGCTCATCTAAAACAAAAGAGAAAATGTACATGAGATTAAGAATATGTCAATGAACAACAATTGCAATCAAATCTTACAATTGGAATGTATACTGTTTTACAACTCAGAATATTTAGAACTAGTTCTGGGTAAAAACAGTTTAAATTCTTGGTTAGAACAGTTAAAGGAATGCTCTAGGCAAAACTGATTTGTCTTTGACACAGTTTCTTGTTACAGTTGTTCTCCCTCTAAATTCTTTTGTTATACATTGTCCCCTCAGACCTTAAACAATTAGGGTGACATGTATGATTTTTGGTGCCATTTTTGGTGCGCATTTGTAGTGTAGAATGCGCCTGAATCTATGAACCTGTTCTACTGCGGATCATAGACTTAGAGCTTTCTAGCTAGTAAGCGGCACTTCTAATTCAGGTAAACTCCTTTTAAAGTGCTCTACCTGTTACAGCAGTAATGCGCCTGGACTTGCCGTACTGAAACTATAAGGCTATGTTCACACGGCAATAATTGCAGGATGTATTTCGCCTGCAATTACGCGCTGTGAATAATTGACATGTCACTCTCTCTCTCCCCGCTCGCCGTAGATGGTGCGAGCGGAGAGGGCGAACGTAATCCGATAGTTTCTCTATTAGAACTGTGGATTACCGGTATTATTGGGACATATCTCGTCCGTATTGAGCGCAGTACGCGCGAAATACGGGGCTAGATACCGTCCCAATAAATGCCGTTGTGAACATAGGCTAAATGTAAGCTTCGTGTACGATTGTAAGTGAGAACCACGCCTCCAGCATGCCCCCGATCTCAGGCGCCCTACAAAGTTCCACAAGCGCTCTGTAATGCACCTGGTATTGGAGTGCACCTGAAGATGAATGCCGTAAAAAAAAAAAATAAAACGCAATGGTAGAATTGCAATTTTTGTTCATGCCGCTGCACATAAAATGGAATAAAAAGTGATGAAAAGTCATATAAACCCCACAGTGGTATCAATAAAAATGTCATTTGTTCTGAAAAAAAAAAAAACCCTACATAACAGCTGCACATATAATAAAATTATTTGTTAGAATAAATTTGAATGCTAATACTTTTGTGACACAAAATAAAAACACTTTAGTGCTACAACTAAACTAACATGTCATGTATACTGCACGATGAGCGCTGTAGGAAACACAAATAAAAACACCTAAACTTAGATGCTGAGTATTTTCTCTTCCACCCTGCCTCCAAAAAAAAGGATTGAAAGGCCAATCACAAAAGTGGTACATGATAAAGACATCAATGTCCTTCACAAAAAAAAGGCCCCAGCACAGCTATAGTACACAGAAAAAAAACCAACTCAAAAGTTAAGGTTCACCAGAGCAGGGAACAATGTAAATAACATGTTTTACCTTCTTTAATAAAAGTGCTTTTTTTGTGTAAAAGCAGTAGAACATCATAATACATGTATAAATATATATATATATATATTAATATTCTATATAGTAATATATAACTATAAATATATAAATAAATTATATATATAAATATATAATATTCTATATATATATATATATATATATAATAGTATATATATATACTAGTAATATATAGTATATATTATATATATATAGTGGTAGAGCAACCTCTGGTAATCGCATGTTTCTGCCACTAGAAGGTGTGCAGCCAGAGACCTGCATATTTGTTGTCAGACACAGTAAGCAGTTTGCAACTGTATACAGTTAGTGTGGCTTTTCAGGCGCGTCTCCTTGGTCAGATCGATCTTTAAAATCGGGCGTTAACAATGTTTTTGGGGTGGTTGTGTCTACTTTCACACCCGTAGTCTCTCCATCCCAGGTTTTGGGCAGGTCCCCAGAGGACTTTAAAAGGCCTGGGCCTGCAGGTGCTCAGGGGGCGTGCTCTGCAAGCTGGAAGTGCAAGAGAGGAGCTGGAGAGAGGCTTGAGAGAAGCATGACAGTGAAGGACTCTGTTTTTTTTTTTTTTTTTTTCTGGGGGAGGGGGGGGGGTGCACTGCAGTGCATATATAATGCATGGTGACCGCTGATAAAAAACTAATAAAATAGCTACCCGGTATGCAGTAGTTTTGTTCATTCTACCTCCCAAAATCCTTTATAAAGAGCGATCAAGGAATCCTATAAAGCCCGAACTGGTACCATAAAACACAAGCTTTAATCAGCTCCATAAACAGAAATTAAAAGTTATGACTGTCAGAATATGATAACATAAAATCACAATTTTTTACTAATATTTTTACTGTGCAAAAATAGTAAAATATAAAAACTATATAAAATTGATATCATTGTAATTGTACTGACCCGTATAGTAAAATTATGTCACTTATACTGCACAGTGCACCTTGTAAACATGAAAATCAGAAAACAATGGTTGAATGCTAAAAAAACTGTGAAACACCTTTTGGCCCAAAATGCACAATACACATCTAAATGGGTTTACTGAGGGGTGTTGATTGCAAAATAGGGTGACTTCTGTCAACTGTTCTGGTATTTTGGGGGCTTTGAAAATGTGACATGGCACCCATCAAATTCTAGCATTTCCTCCCTTGTACGCCCTGCAATGCACCCAAACAGTACATATCTGTTATTGCTGTAAAATTGAAGCATAGTCAGCTAAAACTGAATATTATTAGAAAAAATATATTTTTTCATTTTCACAGCGTAACGCAAAAAAAAAAATCTGTGAAACACCTGTTGGGTCGATATACTCACTACACCCCTGAATATATTCCTTAAGGAGGTTAACCTCCGAAATGGGCTTTTTATGGGTGTTATTAAGTTTTAGCACCTTAGGGTGTCCACAAAAATGAAATGGTGCCTAAAAAATATTCTAATAAAATGAGACCCCAGATTCCAGTAGGTGCTCCTCCTATTGTGAGGCTTGTGGTTGTCAAATAGTGCCATATGGCCACATATGGGATATTTCTAAAAATGTCAGAATCAGGAGACTCAATATTGAGTTGTGTTTCTCTGGTCACATCTACTGCGTTCCTGTGAATAATGTAAATGTAATGTAAAAATTGTAAACATCACTAACCTTTTCACAGACGTCATTTGTGTCCATTTCCAATAACGTCATCCTAGTCACTGCTTTATCTTTTGCTTTTCGTTCTACTGTTTCTATTTTTTTACCTTTCTTTAACCTCAGATAATTAATACTACTTTGCAAAAGTTCAATTTGCCTTTGAATGGTGGGATCTAAATTGACAGTGTATTTTTTTAGCTTGGTGGCTTCTTTCACAGTGAATTTACTCTTTTCTAACAAGCGACAGAAGAGATCTGGATCCCCATCTAACTCCAGAAGCTGTTTGAGACTCTCCCTATTAGCATACAATGCATCCAATGACATCTCATAAATGTTCGACAGTTCCCTTGTTTGGTAAGCAGGATCTTTGTCATTTCCACTCTGTTCCTCATCTTCAATGCACTGTAATATCCAACTGAGGGAACACGGCCATTGGGCAGCCATTATCACCCAATTTGGCACCTTGTCATATAGTTTTTCATCTACTTTATTATCATAGCTCATCAGTCTGGCAGTTATAACAATGGTGTTCACAATCCTCCTCATATTGATAACATTGCCAGTAATATATTTCCAATATTTTTCAGAATTCAGGGAGTGTAATGCGTGCTTTATTTCATTTGTTTCTGAGGTTTGATTAGGGGGAACATTTCCAATTTCATTTATATTTTCACTTTCTTAATTATGATTTACACAAGACTGTCTTTTAGAGGTTTCGTTTTTTGTAATTTCATTTCAGGGATATTAAACAGGTAATGTAACCATGCGGTTTAAGAACAGAAAGCCATTGTTCGCCATGCCTTTCAGCAGATCCGACTTTTCAACACATCCAACAATGATACCAGGGTCTACTGCCAAGATGGATATAAATGGAGCGTCTGGATTAGAAAGTAGAATATTAATCTCCATGTAAGCATCTCGAACCACTCTGTCTGGCATGCACTTGTCCAATTTTGTGATCTCTATGATGACTCTGATACTTTGCTTTCGGTATATTTCCATCATTTGAAGGTAAGAGGTGATGATCTCAATCTCCGTCTTGACGTCACTCATGAAGCCCAACTGGGAGCTCATGTCTGTTCCCTCAATAAGGCTTTCAATTTTTATCTTCATCTGTTTTTTTTGCTTTTCTGCGTCACAATGCAATTGCTTATCACTTTAATTATCATTACAAATGGTAATAATGAAGAAAAGCCAAATATACCTAGAGCAGTGTATAATGTATAATCTGTCATACTCTCGTATTGCTCAGATTCTCCAAGCTCGTCATATAGGAGAATCTTTAAAAGTAAAGCACAAATCAGGAACAAGACAACTAATATAGTAATCAACCAAACTGGGACATGTAGAATCTGCTTAAAAACCCATCTATGAGATTGGACCTCGTCTTGGCTTTGATTTTCCTCATCAGACTCCTTTTCTTTGTAAAACGCTCGATAAATGCTAATCGGTATCCGTCCAAATTCATCTTTAATTGTGTCGCAGAGACATGTAATCAGGCCAGCCCATAGCCGGTCACAGCCCGAACACTGCAGTGCTCCAAATTTAACGAACACGTATCTTGTTTTCTTTTTTTCAGAATTGTCTACGTTCTTCTGATTACTTTGTTTTTCAGCTATTATAAGATCAAAAAATAACATGCGAAACACAAGTTTGATGAGCTCCTTTGTTGTTAGCTTCTTGCTTCTGTCGGTGCTCTTTTTAGACTTGCGAGTTGTTGTACAAAGGGGTTCTGTAATAAAATAAAATCTTAGTATTAACATCTAGGGCCACATGTATGAAAACTGTTTAGGTCTAAAACTCACTCTTTTCCCTAGTAACCTCCGGTTTTTGGGGAAAAAAAGTGAATTTAAACCCAAACGGTTCACAAAACATTGGTCCTTATCTTTTTCCGCTATTGTTGTAAAGAAAAGAAATTCTGAAACATCACTGTGTGATCATAATGTACTGGTTGGTTAGTTAGAGCTTATATTCTTCTGACATTGTGGGAGAACATAAGTAAAGCCCTGTTCACAGGTTAAATGCTCTTGCCATGTCGGGAAAAAGTAAAAAAACTTTTAAAAATAACCATAAGACGTTGACAAGCCTATGGGCTGCAATAGACCAAAAGTATTCTGTGTATGACTACGCTTGGTTTGCTTTATGCTGTAACATGATTTATTTGTGGGACAGAATAGTCTAGGAATTCTATCAAGCAAATAAAACATAATACTAGCATAAAACAGACCAAACAGTTTCAAGTAGACTAGTTTTGGTCTACTTAAAACCAACACCTTTGATGGCAATGTGGTATGTTTGAATACATTTTTAATAGTGTTCTGATGTATATGTGCAGTGGAGAGCATTAACACGTTAGTATGGCACTGCAGTAAAGCAAAGATGGTCAATCTGACATGAGAGGGCATAGATATCACGAAAGTATCCCTTGTGGTTGCTGTGGGGCTTTAGGAGAGAGTGACCAGTTTAAATTAAACCATCTCTCTTGCTATTAACTGACATTATATAAGTTTAATGTTTAATTCAATCCTGTCCTTTAGGCTACAAAGAGCCTGAGTGACTTTCGGTGCATTTGGAGGAGAGTTGGAGTTTGGTTAAAGGGGTTTTGCCATGATCTCATTTCATACCTCCTGCATCCAGCTTTTCAGCTCTGTGTGCTCAGAAGGGTGCGTGTGTGACTTGTTTGAATTGCATATCATGTGACCCTGCAGGATGACATCACCAGGCCTTTCCTCTCTGTAGTGAAAGAAAGGTCTGTTTATGTAAAGCATTGTGAGTAGCTGAGAGGTAAAATTTTAGCCTCACAACACAAGGGTCCTAGGTTCAAATCCCTGCAGGAACCAAACCTGTGGATTTTTTTTGTTCTCTTTATCAATTCACATAACTCATTGAGGTTTCTTTTTTTTATTTATTTGCACCTTTTGACTAGTTACTAAGGAGTACTGAGGACAGGAGTACAATGACAGCATCTGGGATTTAAACACTCAGTAGCTGCCTGAGAAGAGAAGTAATGTCTGAGCATGTCTGACCAGGAGTGAGGAGCTCTCAGCCCTGGTCGTATCCCCTGGAGACGAGCTGTAAACAATGGATCATTAAGGGAGCAACTAAAACAAAAACGGTGCAGAATTCTTAATAATGATGAAAGGTGAAAATGTTTGTTATTTCGTTTGCAAGCTTTCCACGTCAATTTTACTTTGTGGCAAAACCCCTTTAA
Source organism: Phyllomedusa bahiana (assembly GCA_025379985.1). Lineage (NCBI taxonomy): Eukaryota > Metazoa > Chordata > Amphibia > Anura > Hylidae > Phyllomedusa > Phyllomedusa bahiana. The sequence continues at coordinate 66,616 of JAODAL010016170.1, read as the reverse complement.
GCCCAATGAAATTATGCAATTTACTGGTCACAAATTCATTAAGTTTCATGGGGAAGTAAGGGAAGGGGGTTTCCTTTTTGCACCTCATAATTTACAGCAGAGTGGCCAAAAACCATTAAGTAATGGCCACAAGATTGCAGTGAGAGTCCAGCCCACCTGTGTCTGGGTGTTCTGGTTGGCTCCTGTTTCCATTGATGCTGCATTCAGTTATTTCACGAAGGTTGTCTGTAATAAGATAAAATCTGTTTACAGTTCCACTACTGTTGTGTACGATTTTTTTTTACAAAAATTTAATTTGGACAAAGTCTATTTATTTGCCAGAGCTTAGGCCTGGTTCACATATGTGTCGGAGGTTCTGTTTGGAAGATTGCCAGTCCGGGTCTGTGCACAGCCTTAGCAAGATCCAGTCTGGAACATAATTGCTCATAGAAACTGATCAGATTAGTTTGACAGTACTGATCGCTCATAAAGCTGTATTAAAAGGCTATTCTGACTCCAGGAAAGGATCTCTTAGAAAACCTTCAAATATGTTACACACAATAGAAGTCAAGTTTATACGCCTATAGTTACCAGTTTCATGTTTTGACCCCTTTTTGAATATTGGCACCACATTTGCAATGAGTCTTGTGGAACAGGCCCTGACATTATAAAATCATTAAATATTAAAAGTAGAGGCTTGTCTATGACAATAATTAGTTCCTGCAGAACCTGGAGGTGAATATCACTCAGGCCTGGTGATTTATTTTATTGCTTTTAAGAGGGCTTCACATTATGTCATCTGTCATAGTGTTTTTCTGTGCAAACACAGTAGAGAAGGCATTTAATAAACTGGCTTTTCAGTCATCCTCCTCTACCATTTAAGGATCACCTAAAACCCACAGAAAAGGGGGAACTGGTTCAATTTAATTCAGAATCCCCCATTTGATTTTACACCTGGTTTCACTTCAGCTGCACCTGTTTACCTAGCATAGGGGCCAGTGTTTCCTCTTTACTGGGTTCAGCTTCAGTCCAGCCTTTGAGCTGCGAGTATGGCCTTGTTTCTGTGTTTTTTTCCCCTTTACAAACAGAAATCACCCCAAAAAAGATTTAAAAAAAAAATAAGATAGGCATATTTGGTATCGTGCGTGTGTAACGACCTATTCTATAAATCTGTCATGTTATGTCACGGTGAACTCCATTAAAAAAACAAAAAAAACAGTCACAGAATTGAGATTTTCATTTATCCCACAGCACATAAAATGGAATAAAAAACAATGAAAAAGTCATGCAAAAACACCAAAGTGGTGTCAATAAAAATGTCCTACAAGAAAAAGCCTTTTCACAGCTCTATTTACAGAAAAATAAAAAGGTTATGGTTATCAGAAGATAGCAATGCATAAATATTGTTTTACACAATACAATTTTTTTTTTTTAAATCGCTTCAACATAAAAAAAACTATATAAATTGGGTATCACTGTAAGGGCGCGTTCCCACTGCACAGGACAAGTACGGTATTTGTCCTGTTTTGCGCCCTTCCCCAAGGCCGCGGGGGGGGGGACGGTTTTCCTCCACGATGAAACGGACAACAGCCCTCCCCTCTCCCATTGAGAAGCACATCTTTCCGTCGGTAACCGGACGGAAGATTGTGCTTCTACAATGTTTTGCCGCCGGACCGCCGGCGGCAAAACCGTCCGAGGGCAAAACCTGTGCAGTGGGGACTGCTGCACAGGTTTTGCATAAAGCATCATTGTGCTCATTTTCGGCCGGTTTTTCAGGCAGTCTGAAAAACCGCAAACCGGCTGAAAAACCGGCCGAAAACCCTTGCCGTGGGGACATGCCCTAATCGTATAAACCCACAGAGTAAAACTAACTTGTCACGTATACTGGACGGTGAGCGCTGTTAAAAATAAAAATAAAAAACGCTACTAGGATTGCAGTATTTTCTTAACCCTGCCTTCCAAAAAGCGAATTTAAAACGGATCAAAAAGCATTTTTATTGCATAAAAGCAGTAAAACATAAAAAACATATACAAATTGGATATTGCCGTAATTGTATCAACCTGGTGAGTAAAGCTAGCTTATCATTTATACTGCATGGTGACCGCTGTAAAAATAAAAAACTACCAGGATTACTGTAATTTGTTCAAAACCCTTCACGAAAACCTGGATAAAAAGCGATCAAAACATCATATGAGGCCCATAATGGTACCAATAAAAATGTCAACTCATCCCGCAAAAAGCAAGCTCTTAATCAGCTCCATATACAGAAAAATAAAAAAGCTAAAGCTATCAGACTATGATAACATAAAAACACAACTTTTTATAAATGCATTTCTGTTGTGTAAAAGTAATAAAACATAAAAAACTGTATAAAATCTATATCATTGCAATTGTACCGACCCGCATAGTAAAGTTATCATGTCATTTATACCGCACTGCGAATGTTGTAAATATGAAGCCAACAAAAAAATGGAGGAACTGCATTCACCTCCCCCCTCCATTTTCATGACCGAATGCTAAAAAAACTATGGCACACTTGTACGCCCAAAATGCACAATACACCCCTAGATGAGATCTATGAGGAATATTGAATCCAAAATGGGGCGACTCTTGGAAGGTTCACCTGTTCTGGTGCTTTGAAAATGCGACATGGCACCCACCAAAATTCCAAAAGCCAAATAGCGTGCCCTCCCTTGTTCGCCCTGCCATTCACCCAAACAGCAGTTTACACCAACATGTAGGGTATTGCCGAGCTTGTGTAATAAATTTTGCGGTGCGTTTTTTCCAGGATTACTTGTGAAAATTTTCAGGTAAAAGTGAAGATTGTTGGAAAAAATACAGTTTTCATTTTCACAGCCTAAAGCTAAAAAAATTTGAAAAACACCTGTGGGATCAATATACTCCCTGCTCACCTGGATATATTTCTTAAGGGGTTCAGTTTCCTATATGGGGTCTTTTTAGGGGTGTCTATTAAGTTTTAGCACCTTAGAGTGTCCGCAAACCTGCAATGGCGCCTACAGAAGATCCTAATGAAAATGAGACCCCAAAGTCCAGTAGGTGCACCTAGTATTCTGAGGCTTGTGATTGAGCCAAATAGCGCAATAGAGCCACATATGGAATATCTATAAAAATGGCAGAGTTGGGCGAATCGATGTTGAGTTGCATTTCCTTGGTCACATCTACCGTATTCCAGTGAATAATGGATAAAAATTAAAAATCTGCAAAAAAAAGTGAAATTTTGAAATTTCACCTTCACTTTGCTTTAATTCCTGTGAAACACCTAACAGGTTAACAAACTTCCTAAATGCTATTTTGAATACTTTAAGGGGTGTAGTTTCTTAGATGGAGTCATTTATGGGGTATCTAACATACAGGCCCCTCAAACCCATGTCAGAACTGGACTATTCCCTAAAAAAAATCTGTGTTGCAAATTTTCTTGAAAATGTGAAAAATTACTACAACATTTCTAAGCCCCCTAATGTCGTAAAAATAAAACAACATTAAAAAAGTTATGCCAACCTACAGTAAACATATGGTAGATGTTAATGATAAACTACTTTGTGTGGAATAACTATCTGTCTTACAGTAGAAGAGTGAAGAAATCAGGTGATACCTTTTAGAGGCTAACTGAATATATTTGATGGTGAGCTTTCGAGAGTACTAGCTCCCTTCTTCAGACATGATGTTATACAAGAAACTGAAAATTCACAGACTTTTTATACACAACAGACATGAACCTTCAAATGAACTTAGAATCTTTAAAAATAACAAAATGCAATATAAGCAGAGAAGTCATTTACCACAGGTCAAGAAATAAACAATCTGGAAACCTGTGAGGCGTGACGGAGGGATCAGTAATTCTTCCTCTTATCTCCTTTGCTCTTAGATCATGATTTGTGGCCCTCACAGTTCACACAAAGTGTGACATGAAACTGGCATGAATATTTAGTCCATTTTGCAGAGTTTGAAATTTTTGCATTAGCTTATATTCCCATTCCTTTCTCTCCCTCTGTGTCTATGGCTTTCTATGGCTAACACGGTACAACATTATACTATATCTGTCTTACACGCAGACATTTTTGAACTTTGAAAATTAAATTTTTCCAAATTTTTCAAAATGTTCGTGACATTTTGATATTTTTTACAACTAAACAAGGATTGTATGAACTAAAATTTCTTACTAACTAAAAGCACAATGGGCCACATGTATGAAACTGTTTAGGTCTAAAACTCACTCTTTTGCCCATAGTAACCTAGGGACAAAAAAGTGAGTTTAAGACCTAAACAGGTTCATACATGTGGCCCATATGTCATGAGAAAACAATCACTGAATCACAAGGATAGGTAAAAGTATCAAAAAGTTATTCCCACATAAAGTGATACATGTCAGATTTTAAAAATGGGGCTCTGTCAGGGAGGTGAAAACTCCGCTGTGGCGGTAAGGGATTAATAGAAGGAGCACAACAGATCTGGTTTTTTGAGGACACTTTGCCTCTATCTGTTTTAATCAGGGCTGCAACAATCACTTGGAGACCAGGGCCCTGGGCTCTAACCCACATTGCCTGTATCATAAACTACCCCTAGAGCACATTAAACTGATATCTAGTATACTCACCCCTAATCTTTTTAAGAAGTGCATCCTTGCATCTACCCCATGGAACATACAGACCGACTGTCATAGGACATTTTCCCATGTGGAGAGCCGAGGCCAGTGCTTTACAATATTCATCGTCATCTTGGGTATTTTTTTCTTTATGGAAAACATTGAGGAAGAAGAAAATAATGTGTTATATCTTATACTGCTAATAAATATTACTATGATATTTGCGGCACATTTTATTTCCGTAAGCAGTCTCTTTTGACATGTAACAAGTTGTATTTAAAATATAATCTTGTGGCCGTTTTCTGGTATAATAATTTATTATTATTATTATTATTATTTATTTTAAAGCGCCATTGATTCCAGGGCGCTGTACATTCGAGGGGGTACATACATAACATTACATAACGAGTACAGTGATAAGTTGTAATGACAATTGGCACGACAGAGGGAGAGAGGACCCTACCCGCGAGGGCTTACAATCTACAAGGAGGGGGAAAGAGACAGGAGGTGAGGGGCAGACAAGTCTGGGGAGGAAGTAGTGACAAGATTAGTGAAGGTTCTAGGCAAACCTGAAGAAATGGGTTTTCAGGTTGCTTTTGAAGCTGGTGAAAGTGGAGGAGAGTCTGATGTGTTGGGGCAGTGTGTTCCAGAGTGTGGTGAAGCACGGGAGAAGTCTTGGGGACGGGTTTTGTGAGGAGCTGATAAGAGGGGAGCAGAGGAGAAGGTCCTGTGAGGAGCGGAGAGTGCGTGGGGGGAGATATTTGGAAATTAGGACAGAGATGTATGGAGGGGAGAGGTCATGGAGAGCCTTGTAGGTCATGGTTAGTAGCTTGAAATGAATTCGCTGGGCAATGGGAAGCCAGTTAAGGGATTGGCAGAGGGGAGAGGCAGAGGAGTAGCGAGGAGAGAGGTGGATAAGACGGGCAGCAGAGTTAAGGATGGATTGGAGGGAAGCGTGTCATATTCACCAATATTGTAATATCCGTTCATCCCAGGCTTTCAGTATTAAAATGGTAGTTCTGGTAGCCACAGAACATGTGATATGGAAGGTATACAAACTTTAAAAATAATCTTTAAATCTGAATCTTTAAATCCAGTATATCTGGTATATATTAGTATATATTAGAAATAAATGCAATGATTGTTGTAAAAGAAGTTTGCATACAAAAATTATTTTTGAACAGCTCCATGACATATTGTAGATTGGGATTGTAGGCCTGAGTAGCTGCTGTTCTAAAAAGTGTGTAAAATACAACATGTATCACTTACCAGAAGAGTACATGCCTTCCCTTGGTGATGAAAGATTTGCTGACAACAGCCCTTACATCTGTGAAAGCAATAGATGTACTTGCTAAAATCCACTATTAAACAGCATTTTACAGTTTAGTTCTCGACATCCACACACAAAAATTGTAAGTTTGTCACTATGCTGTTTTACTTCATTAAGTCCAGAGTTAATATTGATGGTGGTCACTGGAAACAGCCAATAGCTTAGTTCTGGTTCACATCTGTGTCAGATGCTCCATTTGGACCCTCTGTTGCAAAAGTGCAAACCGAAACCTTTTACAATGGACACCAACCAACCCTCTGACTACAATGGGTCAATCAGGTTTTTGCCGCGGTGTCCGTTGTTATTTTTTTGTGCTATTTTTGTCTGTTATTCCTGATAGAGATTTCAACAGAGGTCACGAACCTCCAACGCTAATGAGAACCAGGCCATAGCTACGTTCAAGTATTATCCACTGGTAACATATAGACTACCTCAAATATACTATATGGTTATTTGTGACATTTTGTTATTTGTATGTGATTGTTTGTACACAATGCTTGGACAAAAAGAGGTTAATGCTTGGGGATGGATATCAGCATGCTTTGAGATATCCCAGTGTGTCTTAAAGGGGTTGTCTCGCTACAAGGATTGCTTTATATGTTACAGATCTTGCAAAAACAAGTCACTTTGCAATATGTGTCCATTACCAGTGTCCTACCTATTCCTAGATATCCCCTCTTGCAGGGCCGGACTGGGAATAAAAATCAGCCCTGGCACTAAGCCCCCACCAGCCCACATGCAATATCCGCTTAAAAAATTCCCCTTGTTCTCCCACATCGCCACTTTCTAAAATAAAGTACACTGTCAAGATGCTTTCACACAGAGTATTTTTGATGCATTTTTGATGTGTTTTTGGTGCGGTTTTGTGCAGAAAGGCCAGAATCATTTAAAGGAGTTGAAAGCTCTCCCCACAGGGTTTCAAAGAACCTCATAAGAAATTCTCTGTCACTTCCTGGTTCAGACAATTTGCATAAAGCATCCAATACTTTACACTTCGTTGTAGCTTACATGATGCTAATTAGATAGATGAATTACTCTCAAAACTACTTGCAGTGACTTTCTTTATCTGATCCCCAAACAAAAGCCTAATTACAGACTGTTTTCCCTTGATAAATTCAGCTTTTACTGTCTGGCAGCACAGGACACTGAGTGACACTGCTGACCTGTGTGATTACACTACACGCTCTCTGTTATCTCACATTGAAACAAACAGCCCAGGGAGATTTGTTTACATGTCTGTTACGAGGGAACTGAATAGCCACCAGGAGGTAAAAATTCACTTGTATCTCTTTTTAGGGAAAACCCCAGAGAACAATGCAATAATAATTCTGGTGAAAATGTCTATAGGTTTGTGTTCCCCAATTTGAAAGCTATTGCTTTGTAGCGAGACAACCCCTTTATGCGTAACAGTATATGCAACACAAATAAACGGCATAAAAAAATGCACCAATAACCGCTCCGTTTGAGAGGCCCCCTAAACACAACAGGAAGAAACAGTTGACAGGTGCAGGAAAAACACCTCATCAAGCTAGCAGTGAGTATGTTGAACTTGCTATTACAAACAGGAACAAGCCCACACTGACGACTAATATAAGCACCAGCTATAACCTAAAAGCCACCAATCACATCTCTAAGTAGTCAGGTCACCATCACATGAATAAAAGCACTGTATTCAACATGAGAAGTAAAGTTATTACCCCTGACAGACAGGGGAACTCACAAAGACGTCATCTCTGATGGGAGTTCTCTTCAGCCTTTTTCTCAACATTCTAGCTCCAATAACTCCTGATGTCCTTTCCTGATAGAGTCTTTCTCCTTCCACTTTTTCTCCGTCGCATACAGCATGCAATGTCTTCTTCAAGTGGTCACTAATCGTCCATTTAGAAATTTACTAACACAAATAACATCTTAGACTCCTCTCTTTTCCAGCACTTTCCTATCAATTCCCCAAACAGCGTATGTTAGACCCTAAAAATTAGAACTTAAAAAATGGCAGATAAGTGGCAGGTAAGTAGTTAGACCCCCATTAGGTAGGTAAACAGGGCCTTCCTCCTATAATTTGGTAGGTAGACAGGGCCTACCCCTGTAATTAGCCAGGTAGCTGGGGCTGCCCCCAGTAACTAGCCATGTAGCTGGGGCTGCCCCCAGTAACTAGCCAGGTAGCTGGGGCTGGCCCCAGTATGTAGCCAGGCAGGGCCAGTATGTAGCCAGGCAGGGCCAGTATACAGACAGAGCCACTTATAGGTAGACAGGGGCAGGTATATGGGCAGACAGGGAAGGTATATAGGCAGACAGGGCAGGTATATAGGTAGACAGGGCTGGTATATAGCTAGACAGGGCAGTATATAGCTAGACAGGACAGTATATAGCTAGACAGGGCTGGTATATAGGTAGACAGGGCTGGTATATAGCTAGACAGGACAGTATATAGCTTGACAGGGCTGGTATATAGCTAGACAGGGCAGTATATAGCTAGACAGTGCAGTATATAGTTAGACAAGGCTGGTATATAGCTAGACAGGGCAGTATATAGCTAGACAGCGCAGTATATAGCTAGACAGGGCAGTATATAGCTAGACAGGGCTAGTATATAGCTAGACAAGACAGTATATAGCTAGACAGGGCTGGTATATAGCTAGACAGGGGAGTATATAGCTAGACGGACAGTATATAGCTAGACAGGGCAGTATATAAACTAGACAGGACAGTATATAGCTAGACAGGGCAGTTTATAGCTAGACAGGGCTGGTATATAGCTAGACAGGGCAGTATATAGCTAGACAGAGCTGGTATATAGCTAGACAGGACAGTATATAGCGAGACAGGGCTGGTTTATAGCTAGACAGGGCAGTATATAGCTAGACAGGGCTGGTATATAGCTAGACAGGGCAGTAAATAGCTAGACAGGGCAGTATATAGCTAGACAGGGCAGTATACAGCTAGACAGGGCTGGTATATAGCTAGACAGGACAGTATATAGCTAGACAGGGCAGTATTTAGCTCGAAAGGGGGGGTATATAGCTAGACAGGACAGTATATAGCTAAAGAGGGCTGGTATATAGCTAGACAGGGCAGTATATAGCTAGACAGGACAGTATATAGCTAGACAGCTAGTATATAGCTAGACAGGGCAGTATATAGCTAGACAGGACAGTATATAGCTAGACAGGGCAGTATATAGCTAGACAGGGCTAGTTTAAAAGCTAGACAGGACAGTATATAGCTAGACAGGGCAGTATATAGCTTGACAGGGCTGGTAGTTTTAAAAAAAAAAATAAAAACAATACTTACCTGATGTCTCTGCTTCTTCTACTGTCTTCCCCGGAGGCCGCCGGCAGCAGTTTGCTGGACGCGGAGCGGGCGCGAGATGACGTCATCACATCGCGCACCTGCCCCGCGGCCTCCTGGGAGCTGAACAGACAGGATCAGAAGATCCCGGCTGGTCAGCCTCGGCCGCAGTTTGCACCGAGCGGTGCAGGCGGCAGCCGTGATGGCTGCATGGCTGGGTTGGTGACCAGGCTGTGCAGCCGTGTGGCGAGGGGGGCCTGTTGGTCCCCTGCCACAGGAGTCTGGTCACTGATGCGACCATTGCGACCCCTGTACGCCACAGTACCGGTCCCCGACTAGCAGCAGGGCCCGAGTACCAGCGGCCAACAGCGGCCCGCCGGGCAAATGCCCGGTTTGCCCTGTGAGCAGTCCGGGCCTGCCCTCTTGTATGGGCTGCATCAGCTCCTCAGGTCGCTATAACTATAGACCTGTTCGATCTCTCCTGATAGGCTGGCAGCACTGGTTACTATAGCTACAGACCTAGCTTCTACTGCCGCCTAGTAAAATCAAGTAAACACGGCCCTGAATTCAAAATGAAACCAAGAAAACAGGACTGAGATCAGATGGATTAATGTAGTAAGACAACCCCTTTAAGAAAGCGTCAGGTGCATGTGAAACAGCCGAGGTCTGATTTAGTAGGCTGTTATCCTGAACTTGCCTCTGTTTGTTCATATCATTAAAGTGGACTGTCTATTGTACTGGTGAGTGCCACATCTACGTTCCCGTTTGATTGAGAAGACATTTGAGTGCTGTCAATTGTGTTGAGTATCACCAGTATCACAATAAAGACAAATTGACTGTGAGCTTGCTCATCGCTTTCTACTTGTATAACTACAAAAAGCAGCCTGCAAGCAAATGTTCTCCTTCAACTCCTATCTGTCACATTATTATCAATTTCATATCTGTCTATAAATCAACGTGTGAGTGTATTTGTTTTTGACAAATTTGTTCATATTTTGTATGTGAATGTATTTTCTATTTTGTGTGAATGTGTATTTGATGTACATTGTATAAGAATGTATGTGTATACATTTTCCAAAAAATAATTTGTATACATGTATATACATTGCCATTTATACACAAGCATTTTATTGTCACTAATGTATATATCTTCGTTTTATTATTTTTTTTATGTTCCACTAATTCCTGTTGTTGCCCAGGGGCCCTCTACTGTTCATGTCCACCCCTGGATATACAAATACATTTATGATTTTAAATGGAAAACAAAAAATTATTACTTACAGTCAGCTTGGTCTAGAAAAGATGATATAAATATAATCCTCCGGAATTAGTGAGGCACAAGTATATATAGAAGCTCATACAAAGCACATGTAAACCCTCCTTTTGGGGGTGGATTTCCAGTGAATAGATTGCTTTGTCCTGATATGTTTGTTTTTCTAAGGTGTAAACACCTGGGCTAGATAAATCTCCGCTTCCATGAAATTTTTCCCCTTTTTTAAAATGCTGTATTCAAATTTTAACCCCCTAGTACTCAAGGCAAACCTAGCACTATGTTCACACCCCCATCCCCAATCTCAGTTGCTTCATTTATGTGTCCAGTGCTTTTGCACCCCTGTTCCAATTGTCCATGTACCCCTTTTCTTGCCAAAGGGAAAAGCTACGCAGATTATGTTCAACCACATTGGCGTGATTTTACAAATTCCTTACCTACGTGGCAGAAGTTTTCCATGCAGAATCAACCCATGGTGCAGATTTTTTGATCCACAGCATATCAATTTCTATTGCAGATTTACTGCAGATTTTGTGGGCTAATTATGCCTTACCATTATATCCCTGCCTATCAAAGTGGGATTTCCCCAAAAAGGGGGATCCCTAGTATCTATATCTCTCTCCAGCGCCATTTTTTCCAATTTAAAATAGCAGTTTCCCGGGGGGCCAAAAGTATAGGATCCCCCCAAAGGTCTATGTATGTCCCCGGAACACAAGAAACAACTTGGATCCCTTTTTTGGCTTTTGCTTATTTAAAAAGTTGTGTTTTTTTTAGGAGTTCAAACTGATAAAAAAAACAGGTGGGAAGGAGCCAAAGGGTCCCTGCCAAATTTTTCTTGTAGGTGCAGGCTGCCAGTGTCAGAATAAGTGGCGTGGTAATATGGGTGTGCTTGGGGGTGGCTAGAGGCATGGCCTAGTGTGATGTCATGTACTTGGGCAGGGCCCTCTGCAGTGCTATGCCCCGGGGCCCATAACACTGTTAAGACAGCTCTGCCTCATTTGCTCCCTAATAGATAAACGCCAAACCCAGAGGAAAGGATGCAATAGGCAGGGTACCACACACATATATCCCTAAATTATGTCAATCCAAAATGTATATGCAGAACTGATACCATTTTGCACCATATGTGTGAAAAGAACCCCCACCAACCAATTAAGTCTAGACTTTAAGAACGTTATAATGTTAGCACCTTAAAAAATGTGGAAGTGCATACTTTGAATCTGAATAATGAGCAGTACACCAGGTAAAGGATAATCAAAAACAAAGCAATCTTCCACTAGCAACCTTCCGACATGTTTCCCTATGCCAAAATATTGTAGTTTCACAAAAGAAGTATTACCACATTGACATAAAACAAAACAGTGCTGGAGCTGTATGGTAAGCGTAGCCTCATTAGTGGTTGTAGTGCCATACCATAATACTACATGCGTGTCCCATATGGTAGAGGAAAAACAAGGAATGGCAAGTATGGCATGATGTGCACGTGCTGGATGCTGGGTCACTATCTCACTAATAATGAGGATTTACAGTGGGGAAAAAAAGTATTTAGTCAGCCACCAAAAGTTCTCCCACTTTAAAAGATGAGAGAGGCCTGTAATTGACATCATAGGTCGACCTCAACTATGAGAGACAAAATGAGAAAACAAATCCAGAAAATCATTGTCTTCCATTTTCTAATTATTGCTCCCACAGTTGATTTCTTCGCACCAAGCTGCTTGCCTATTGCAGATTCAGTCTTCCCAGCCTGGTGCTACAATGTTGTTTCAGGTGTCCTTCGACAGCTCTTTGGTCTTCACCACAGTGGAGTTTGGAGTGTGACTGTTTGAGGTTGTGGACAGGTGTCTTTTATACTGATAACAAGTTCAAACAGGTGCCATTACTACAGGTAATGAGTGGAGGACAGAGGAGCCTCTTAAAGAAGTTACAGGTCTGTGAGAGCCAGAAATCTTGCTTGTTTGTAGGTGACCGAATACTTATTTTCCACCATAATTTGCAAATAAATTCTTTCCAAATCAGACAATGTGATTTTCGGGATTTGTTTTCTCATTTTGTCTCTCATAGTTGAGGTCTTCCTATGATGTCAATTACAGGCCTCTCATCTTTTTAATGGGAGAACTTGCACAATTGGAGGCTGACTAAACACTTTTTTTAACCCACTGTAAATAGTGTCTCAGACCTGAAGGGGACCATGCCTCCATCCTGGAGGAGAACACTAATTGGTCTGTAATGCCATGGGTACAGTTCAGCCTGCCACTTGCCCAAACCTACTCTAATAAGTCTATAATTTTAGGGGAATGTTATGCTATTTACAAGGGCACCCAATCACAGCATAAATAACAAAATCCACTCTAAAATATAACTTTTAATATTTATAAATAAAAAATATTAATCCTTACTCAATATATCAAATGACATCCTATCACCCAAACTGGGAAAAAATATTAGGATTATGGCCACAGAACAGTGAAATAGATTATCTAATGACCACCATAATATATAACCTAGATAGGTCCCATAATTGATAGTATATTCTCACCCTTGTTATATTCCTACCAAAAAAGCGGGGACATCGCCCCAAAAAGGGCGGCTCCACCACTAGAAGGCTATCCCTATATCGCCCTCAAAAAACAAATATCATGGTGGTCACAAACACACTTAAATAATAATGCCATATACATACACTACAAGAATAAATACTGATATATATGATAATTCTTACTGTCCTTGTATCAAGAGGACAAATCCCGACACGTTTCTCCCTCCAGGTTGAGAGGGGGTTCCTCAGGGGATCACAAACGTCCAGACTCCAGGATACAGAGTTTTTCACCAGCTGATAGGGTGGTGAGGCAAAGTCAACCTCCCAAGTGACCCCAACTCACTCCTTATATACCTCCTGTGAGGAAGAATTCACTTTATTGCATCCCCCATTCTGTATCTAGTCAGATCACGGCCTTCCCTCACCACAGGACAAGCTCAATTTACATGTTAATCTAATCAGCACAGCTCTCTTCCCCAATGCCTCTGTAGGAAGTCGCCACAGCATGGGGTCAACCCATGAAAGGATCCTCATGTAACCTAATTAGCACTGAACAAATGCTAGTCCCAGCTTCAAAGACTTCAATCAATCAAACCCAGTCGGGTCGTCTCCGATATTTCATATCGATTTATAGGCGATCCGCTCATAACTGGTGCATGGCGGGTTCATATCGCAAAATATGGAGCTCCCCGCACGCACAGGCCCATTTCCCGGTTTCCAGGACGCATGGGGACTGAGATATCCAGAACCAGGCCTACAGGGTCCATAAGATAAGCAGGTTTGATATCCAGGCGTCGGGTAGGCCAGACGGTTCTGATGGTACCAACCGGCCTCGGTTCTGTGCCAATGCCCTGCCGAGTTATAGTCCATTTTTGGTTTTGTATCAGAAACTGCATGACCTGAGTGGGAGGAGTTCATAGACCGTCCCAGGGGTGTGTAGGGGGCTGCCAAGTGGGCTGCCCCTCGCAGATATAAGCCAGGAGCCAGGGGTGGCTCTTCCTGTTTGATCCAAGGAGGGGGGTACCTGAGAGCAGGTCCAGTAACCATCATCACGCAGCAGCCAGGCCACATCTGCCCCCCGTGCGGCCGGGCATCAAGCAACAACGGTAACTTGACTTATTTTAACTGCCTTTTGTCTGTAATCCATAAGTGTATTTGCACCTCTCTCTTACCTGTACATTATTATCCATCTTGTATATATTATCTGTCTAGTTTTGCCCTCCAAGGCTAATTAAATCTATAAACTTTAATCTGAGTTAGTCTGTCTTGATCAACGCCTCAAAATGCCTAATTCTCGGTCTATAGTATATAGCTACCCAAGGGTTGGTTCCTGACCCGCTATAAGTCGGGAACGGACCGGTCTTATAACTAAACGACAAACTGGTGGCAGCATTGTTGTTTCCCTGTGCCGTGTGGGCAAGGGTTAACAGTTGGAAAAATATCTGGCTGACCTTGAGCTCCCCCTAGTGGGCAGCGCAACGTCGAGATACACCCCAAGTCAGGCCGTCGTCCCTCAAGCGGGCCAGCGGACTAGGCTGTTTTCGTCACACCTCCCATCAATGAATTACCTCACACTAGAAAGTGATAAGCACTACAAGGGCACTATAATTGACAATAATATTTTCAGGGAATTCTTGTGGCTCAAAATATTTTTAGGGGCATTGTGGGTGGCTCTAATATTTTCAGAATTCGGCATGTAACACTATGTTTAGGGGGCACAGTATGGCGTTATAGATTCAGAGGGCACAGTTTGAGGCAGCATTATATTCAGTGGGAATAGTGGGAATAGTAGTATAACATTGTCACAAGGCCTACCTAAACATTGGAGGTTATTCAGGTAAGATAGAAAACTCCACCTGCTATCACTTAGAGAAACAGTCCTACAACAAGGATACCATAGACTTGTTGTAGATGAATATAGCCACAGAACGGCAAAGATTCCAAAGACCAGCATCTTGGATAAGAAGCAAAGGGGGATAACAGCAGTGAGCACCTAGTGGTGAAATATCACCCCCAGTTGAACATCTTGAATTTTGCAGCTAATCTCTCAACCTATATTTCACAAAGACAATAGATTGAAGAAAACATTACCAGATTTACCTCTCCTCTCATACAAACAGCTATCAGACTTAAAGGGTTTGTGTGACTTAAAAAAGAAAAATAGTTCCCCGCTTTTGCCCAGTTTCTGTTTACTTCCTGCTGCTTAGTTGGAGCCAATCAATGGTTTTAGTGGTCACATGCCATTCCCTTGACATCACCACTAAGAAAGTGAAGGTGCATGAATGTAAATGACATAACTGCTGAAGACCCCGATTGGCTGCAATGGTCTTGCAGCAACCAAAGAACAGGAAGTAAACATGGAATAGGGGGCACCTCCAGAAGTTTCTGCACTGAAATGGGAGTGAGAGCAGAGGTGAGTATTCAGTATCTCGCAAAAGTAAGTACATTCTTCACATTTTTGTAAATATCGTATTATATATTTTCATGGGATAACACTGAAGATATGACACTTTCATACAATTTAAAGTAGTCAGTATACAGCTTGTATAACAGTGTAAATTTGGTGTGCCCTCAAAAATAACTCAACACACAGCCATCAATGTCTAAACCTCTGTCAACAAAAGTGAGTACACCCCTAAGGGAAAATGGACAAATTGTGCCCAAAGTGTCAATATTTTGTGTGGCCACCATTATTTTCCAGCACTGTCTTAACTCTCTTGGGCATGGAGTTCACTAGAGCTTTACAGGTTGCAACCACTAGAATCCTCTTCCACTCCTCCATGATGACATCATGGAGCTGGTGGATGTTAGAGACCTCCTACCTCCTCCACCTTTCGTTTAGGATGCCCCACATATGCTCAATAGGGTTTAGATCTGGAGACATGCTTGGCCAGATCAACACCTTTACCCTCATTTTCTTTAGCAAGACATTGGTCATTTTGGAGGTATGTTTGGGGTCATTATCATGTTGGAATACTGCCCTGTAGCCCAGTTTCCAAAGGAAGGGGATCATTCTCTGCTTCAGTATATCACAAGACATGGTTACATTCATGATTACCTCAATGAACTGTAGGTCTCCATAGCCAGCAGCAGTCCAAAACCATGACACTTCCCCTACCATGCTTTACTGTAGGCAAGACACACTTGTCTTTGTACTCCTCACCTGATTGCCACCACAAACGCTTGACACCATCTGAACCAAAGAAGTTTATGTTTGCCTCATCAGACCACAGGACATGGTACTAGTAATCCATGTCCTTTGTCTGCTTGTCTTCCGGAAACTGTTTGTGTTCTTGTGCATCATCTTTAGAAGAAACTTCCTTTTGGGATGACAGCCATGTAGACCAATTTGATGCAGTGTGCTGTATATGGTCTGAGCCCTGAGAGGATGACACCTTAACCCCATTAACCTCTGCAGCAATGCTGGCAGCACTCATATGTCTATTTTGAAAAGACTATCTCTAGATATTAAGATGAGAACATGCGCTCAACTTTGGTCCACCTTCTTTGGTCCACCATGGCGATGCCTGTTCTAAGTGAAATCTATCCTGTTAAACTGCTGTGTAGTCTTGGCCACCGTGCTGCAGCTCAGTTTTTCAGATCCTCAGAGAGATCTTTGCCATGAGGTGCCCTGTTAAACATCCAGTGAGCAGTACGAGAGAATGTGAGAGTGATAATACCAAATTTAACACACCTGCTCCCCATTCACACCTGAGATCTTGTTACACTAAAGAGTCACATGGGCACAATTTGCTAGTAGTATAATGTTGTACCGTGTTAGCCATAGAAAGTAGTAGAAGAGTGAAGAAATCAGGTGATACCTTTTTTCAGGCTAACTGAGTATATTTGATGGTGAGCTTTCGAGAGTACTAGCTCCCTTCTTCAGACAGATGTTATACAAAAAACTGAAAATGTACAGACTTTATTGTTTTAATGGGACATTTTAAGACACAGAGGGAGAGAAAGGAATGGGAATTTAAATGAATGCAAAAATTTCAAACTCTGCAAAATGGACTAAATATCCATGCCAGCTTTATGTCAAACTATGTGTGAACTGTGTGTGAAGTTTGATGGCCACAAATCACACCTGATAACAAATAGATAAGAGAAACTACTGACCCCTCCATCACGTCTCACAAGTTTACAGACTGTTTATTTCTTGACCTGTTGTAAATGACTTCTCTGATTATATTGCATTTTGTTATTTTTAAAGATTCCAAGTTTCTTTGAAAGTCCATGTCTTTTGTGTATAAAAAGTCTGTAAAATTTCAGTTCTTGTATAACATCATGTCTGAAGAAGGGAGTTAGTACTCTCGAAAGCTCACCATCAAATATACTCAGTTAGCCTCTAAAAGGTATTGCCTGATTTCTTCACTCTTCTACTATGGGCACAATTTGTCCATTTTCACTTAAGGGTGTACTCACTTTTGTTGCCAGCAATTTAGACATTGATGGCTGTGTGTTATTTTGAGGCCACACCAAATGTACCCTCTTAAACAAGATGTACACTGACTACTTTACATTGTGTCAAAGTGTCATAGCTTCAGTGTTGTTCCATGCAAAGATATAATACAATATTTACAAAAATGTGAGGGGGGGGGTACTCAGTTTTGTGAGTTACTGTATTTATTTGTTTTAAGCAGTTATAGCCTACTTTTATTTATTGACTTAAAGTCTGACAACTGTTTTAAGGTATCACTTTGTTAAAAATGTCCAATTATCACCATCAGAGACCAGTGCCTTCCCTTGTGATAATAAAACATGCAGAACATGTACCTATATCCTACTAACAGACACAGTCCATATACCCAATGCATGATGGTACGATACAATCACAGATGTGATTTTGGGTCGATACTCCAATTTGATCTACATTTGGGACACTAAGCAAAGAATGGTGATTAACACCACCATGGACTCATACTTGTCTGCACCCAAAAACAGTATTACAGATTTAAATGTGTTAATACCAAAAGGTCATTTTAAGAATGAGATGGAGTGAAATATCTAGTAACAACATTTTAGTCATCGACACAAGGACTGATACTAACACCTCCCCCATTACACTTAAAACCCTTTAGCAGATTGACTCCAGAGGTTAGTATTCCTACATTATCACCTCTATTTCCCTTCCATTTGTAATGAAAACCTTAGTTTTGGCTTCTCCTAATGAGGAAACACTCCATGTACACGTCTTGTAAAATCTTTTTAAAAATAAAAAAAATATATTTTTTTTTACAGTCATTCATTTGTATTCAAAAGTATTCATACCCCTTAAACTGTTCTATTGATATTTTATGTGATAGAGCAACACAAATTAGCAAGTATTTGTGAAATATAAAGAAAATTATAGCAGTCGTGCTAACATATTTATAAATGATGGATTGAACAGTGCTCCATGGGATTTTTAGAGCTTGTACTATTTTTTAAAAATGTAACCCTGCAATACACTTTGCCAAAACTCTATTCCTGAGCTGTCTGGTGTATTTCTTGGTTTTTATGATGCTGTTTGTTCACTAATGTTCTCTGAGGCCTTCACAAAACAGCTGTAGTTATTCTGTGAATAAATTACATACAGGTGTACCCTAAATAGTTTATTTCCAAAGGCAATTGGTCCCACTGGATTTTATTTATTTATCAGAGTACAGCAGGCTGAATAAATGCAATTGAAACTAGAAGTTTACATACACAATATAAAAAGACACATATGCATGTTTATATTTGCCAAATGCCAGAATAATGAGAGAGAGAATTTGTTAAGGCATTTTTGTTACTTTCTGTACATTTCATTAGTATTTGGTAGCATTGCCCTTATATTCTATGACTTGGGCCAAATGTTTTGGATATCCTTCCACAAGCTTCTCACAATAGTTGGTAAGAATTTTGGCCCATTCCTCCTGACAGAACTGGTGTAAATGAGCCATGTTTGTAGGTCGCTTTGCTCGCACCTGCCTTTTCCGCTTTGCCCATAAATTTTCAATAGGATTGAGATCAGGGCTTGTGATGGCCACTCCAAAACATTGACTTGATTATCCTTAAGCTACTTTGTAACCAGTTTGGCAGTAGGCTTCGAGTCATTGTCCATTTGGAAGACCCATTTCCGCCCAAGCTTTAACTTCCTGGCTGATGTCTTGAGATGTTGTTTCAATATTGCCACATAATCTTCTTTTCTCATGATGCCACCTATTTTGTGAAGTGCACCAGTACCTCCTGCAGCAAAACAACCCCACAATATGATGCTGCCACTCCCATGTTTCACAGTTGGGATGGTGTCTTTAGACTTCCAAGCTTTTCCTTTTTTCTGCCAAACATAATGATGGTCTTTATGGCCAAACAGTTCAATTTTAGTTTTGTCAGACCACAGGACATGTCTCCAGAAATGTAGGTCTTTGTTCCTGTGTGCACTTGCAAACATTAATCTGGCTTTTATACGTTTCTTTTGGCATAATGGCTTCTTCCAGGCAGAGTGGCCTTTCAGCCCAGTACTAGTTTCTCTGTAGACAATGACACAATCTTACCAGCTTCTGCCAGCATCTTCACAAGGTCTTTTACTTTTGTTCTTGGGTTGACATGCACATGTCGGACCAAAGCACGTTAATCTCTGAGACACAGAACCTGTCTCCTTCTTGAGCGATATGATGGCTGGAATTCTCATCTTGTTTGTACTTGCATATAATTGTTTGTACAGATGAATGAGGCACCTTCAGGTATCTGAAAATTGCACCCAAGGATGATCCAGACTTGTGCAAGTCCACAATTCTCTTTCTGATATCTTGACTGATTTCTTTAGACTTTCCCATGATGTTACACACAGAAGCAATATGTTTCTGGTGTGCTTCAAAATACATCCACAGGTGTGTTTCTCTAATTAACTCAAATGTTGCCAATAAACCTATCAAAAGCTTCCAAAGACATGACATCATATGGGCTGTCCCAAATTGTTTAAAGGCATAGTAATCCTAGTGTATGGAAACTTGCATTTGACAAATGTAAATAATTTTGGTTCCTAATTGACCTAAAACGGGTAAGGTTTATGCTGATTTCATGTCAGATAGTGAGAAAAACATGCATATGTGTCTTTTTATATAGTTTATGTAAATTTCTGATTTCAACTGTATATATATTTTCTTTCTCTAATATCTTACAGTCTAGCTTCACTTTATCACACTTTCCCTTGGTTCTTTTTTTCAGGTTATAACATCTTCAGTTCTATAAAAAGTCTTATAAAAAATAGAGATTTAGGGCGACATGCATGAAATTTGGCATTAACATGCCAAATTTATTGTGCCTAATAATAGGCTAGATTGCAC
Source organism: Phyllomedusa bahiana (assembly GCA_025379985.1). NCBI lineage: Eukaryota > Metazoa > Chordata > Amphibia > Anura > Hylidae > Phyllomedusa > Phyllomedusa bahiana. Next base: position 46,299 of record JAODAL010016170.1, on the reverse strand, counting down.
CTGATTTATGAACCCGCTCTACAGCGGGTAATAAATCAGGTGCATTCTACTACTTGGGCAATAGCTCGGGATCAGGTACACCACTTTGAAAGTGGTATACCTGTTCTAACTATAATACGCCCAGAAATGCTGTAGCGAATCTACAAATATGTAGCTTCGCTATGGTTCTAGTCCACCCTGCCTCCTGAGATTTAAAAATATATGAACCGGGCTGCGCCTGATATCGGGCTGAAAAGATGCCAGATATCTGGTGCAGCCCCGTTCATACATGTCACCCTTAATGTATTCTTCATGAAAGTTGTATGAATATTTTTGCAACCCACTGTGTTTTGGCTATATATGTTAAAGCCTGCAAAAAATGAACCTAGGGAAAGCATGATATATACACATACGTTTTTGTTGGTTTGTGTCTTTTATCCTATTTACCCTAAATATTTTATTTTTTAGGACATAATCCTAATTCATTATAACCATTGTATCTCTTATAAGCTAATTTAAAATTACCTTGAGCTCAGTGTGACCTCATTTTGGTTGTGCCAAAGTGAACTAAGACCTGGATCATGCAGGGCATTTGGCATATGAATCCAAGTTCTGTGGAAAACATATTATTGACCATACAATCAGAGTTGCCAAAGGTGAAAACTTCTGTATTCCATGGAAATTGCAATCAAGGACATGGTTTTTGCTTTTTTTTTTTTTTCTTCTTCACACTTCAGAGAATTTATTTAATTTATCCACACATTGTAAAAGCAAAAAAGGTTTGTGGCACCATGTTAGCCAGAAAAATCTCTGTTATGTTAAATATATATTATAGGGGTTTTTAGTTTTAGCAAATAAAGTATAATAAAAAATCTGTCTTAGTCACAGGATGGTTACACATAGGGCCACACCTGCGAAGAGGTAAGCCAGTGATCTACAGTGTCTATGAAGAGGTGATGCCATGACTGACATCCTTGGTCGATGAATGCACTGTGCCTGGCCTGCTGACATTGATCATCAGCACAATCATCTGAGCTAACCCCTCTGCTACTTTTGCTGTCTGCCAATTGAAAATTGTAAGTAGCTGTATTGTGCCCAGGTCCTTGTCTTGAACGCTCTTCAGAAGTTACTGAATGCTCCCCCTTGCTCTATTTCAAATTGTAAGTTGCTAGAATATTGTGGCTTAACCACCAAAGTGCCCGCTCTATGGAGTACAACAGCAGTTAGTCTAGTAACAGCTGGGAATCCATGGAGGTGTGTAATGTCTTTGGGTATAGCTGCCACCACTATTATTGTTTTCCTCATTAAGCATTTGCTAGCCTCTGTACAGTGTCCAATGGAAGGCAAGAATTCAGGTTTTTTTTTTTTTTTTTAAAAAAATATGGATAGCGATATGAAAAATGAAGAAAAACGTCAACAAAAAATTCTCAAAATGTTTAACATAAAATAGATTAACAGCAAAAAAGATCAGCGGCACAGGAATGAGAAAAGGAATGTGGGTGCCCGTCTGGTGCCACTAAAAATAGTCCTAAGGTTCACTTCAAACATCAAGGTGACAGTTTATTTGCCAAGCCTGAGAAAAGCTATTGTTGTTTTTGATATGTTGCATGGGAAATGAACTGATGCCTTGCTGCTAGAACTACTGCCGGGACTCTATTTCTTTTCTTTTTTTTTAATAAACCAAAGTCAGTTTCTTGATACATATGCTCTTGATCAGGGGCGTATCTAGAGAAGCCTGGGCCCCATAGCAAGCGCTTGGATGCCCCACCCCCCCCCCCCCCGCCTCTCTGACCACGAACATTTACCAGGGCCTCTTAGGTCATGCAATGACTAGATAATACAAGGAGTGAACACCTCAACATAAATTTCAACATCATACCGCTACCAGACAAATCCGACTATACCCAGATTAACATTACCAATAGCGCTACTACACAGGAACCTGATTATACTGCCAGAACACGACCACAAATTACCACCGCATAGTGACTGTATAATACCCCTATACTATTACTGAATAAAGATCAATATTAGCGCCATATAGTGGTATATACCAGTGTAGACATGTGCCCTACAGACTGTATAATACCTCCATACAGTGACCATAGAGTGGTAGATACCAGTGTACACAGGCTCTGCAGACTGTGTATTACCACCATACAGTGACCATATAGTGGTAGATACGTGTACACAGACTCTGCAGACATAAGTGATTACAGGGCTGTTACATCTTATGACTCACAGGTGACGTTTCTCTAATGAGTCGTTGACTTTCCCTTTTGTTCTGCATCCAGTCCAGACACCACCGTCCCCTGCAGATTTAGATACAAATATCTTAGAATCCTCATTTTTCCAACACCTCACTCCCTGCCTCCCACCTCTGTCCAAACTTCCAATGGGTGGGAGAGCGGGTACAGGCCATAGCTTAGAGGCCCAGTCTCATGGAGGGGAGGAACAGAGGATTCACCCCCTGGAGATTACAGCTATGGCCTGTACCCCTCAGAATCATGTTACCAGGTAGACCCCAATTAGATAGGTTGGTAGGCCCTTAAGGTCTCAATTAGGCAGGCAGGCTAGAGGTAGGTAGTTAGATTGGCCCTAGGTAGACAGTAGTTAGGCTCCAGTTAGGTAGGCAGCCCCCTGGTAGATAGGTATGCAGGCCACAGGTAGGTTGTAGGTGGGCCCTAAGTAGGTAGGCTATAGGTAGGTAGATTGGCCCTAGGTAGGCAGCCCCCAGGTAGCTAAGTAGGCTGTTGCTAGGCCCCTGGTAGCTAAGTAGGCAGTAGGTCGACCACAGCTAACAGGTAAGTAGATAAGCTATAGGTGGTGCCCACATAAGTAGATATGCTATAGGGGTCATAAAGGTAGGCAGGCAGGGTTTAGGTAGGCTATAGATGCCATATAGGTAGGCAGGTAGGTTTTAGGTAGGCTATAGGTGCCATAAAGGTAGGCAGGCAAGGTTTAAGTAGGCTATAGGGTGTCATATAGGTAGACAGGCAGGGTTTAAGTGGGCTATAGGGGGTTATATAGGTAGACAGGCAGGGTTTAGGTAGGCTATAGGGGCTCATATAGGCAGGCAGAGTTCAGGTAGGCTATAGGGGGTCATGCAGGCAGGCAGGGATTCAGGTAGGCTACAGGGGGTCATATAGGCAGCAAGGCAGGGTCAGGTAGGCTATTGGGGGGTCAGGTAGGTAGCCAGGCAGGGTCAGGTAGGCTATAGGGGGTCAAGTAGGTGGCCAGGCAGGGTCAGATAAGCTATAGAGGGGTCAGATAGGTAGCCAGGCAGAGTCAGGTAGGTAGCCAGGCAGGGTCTGGCAGGCTATAGGGAGGTCAGATAGGTAGCCAGGCAGGGTCAGGATGGCTATAGGGGGTCAGGCAGGCAGCCAAGCAGGGTCAGGTAGGTTATCGGGGGATCAGGTCGGTTATAGGGGGGGGGCACCAGGCAGGCTAATGGGGGGCATCAGGCAGGTTATAGGGGGGCACAGGCAGGCTATAGGGGGGCTCAGGCAGGTTATAGGGGGGCTCAGGCAGGCTATAGGGGGCGCAGGCAGGCTATAGGGGCATCAGGCAGGCTGTAGGGGGCTCAGACAGGCTATGGGGGGATCAGGCAGGCTGTAGGGGGCTCAGGCAGGCTGTAGGGGGCTCAGGCAGGCTGTAGGGGGGATAAGGCAGGCTATAAGGAGCATCAGGCAGGCTATAGTGGGGTTCAGGCAGGCTATAGGGGGCGTCAGGCAGGTTACTTTCATTAAAAAAAAGATAAGAAATCACTTACTCGCCTGCCCCGCGCTCCCTCGCAGCTCAGCTCCCGGCAGTCTGTGCTCGGCATGGGCGGCATGATGATGTGATGTCATCGCGCTGCCCATGTCAGCACTGTGGGCCGGCACCTGCTAGCATATTAGCAGAGCAGCTTACACCAGGAAACTAACATCAGGCAGTCCTGCCTTGAACGCTCGGGCCGGAGGCCCCAGGTGTTCAAAGGCAGGATGCGCCGGGCCCCACAGCTCCGCATCCGCCGGCACTGAATTGTTATTTTCGCTGCCGGCGGACGCAGGAGCAAAACTTCTGGAGCAGACGTGGTAGCAGCTGCCCCAGGCCCGGGCCCCCTAAGAGCCCAGGCCCCATGGCAGCTGCTACGTCTGCTTCCCTGGTAGTTACACCCCTGACATACATATATATGTATTGAAGATACCTCCTACAAAACACAAGTAAACCATCCCTTGGGTGTGGATTTCCAGAGAACATTATCTATTTAGCTATTTGCTTTGAATGAGGTGCCAGATTTTATTACAATGTTTGTTTCACTTTAGTGACAATAACTAATGCATTGTGCCATGTACTGTAGACTAATCTCACCTGGCATGAATATTATATGGGATTTTCTATAAATGTGAGTTCTTTAACTCAAGTTCTCTTGGTACTCAAGACAAAGTTAGCCTTATGCTGACATATCACTCCCCAATTTAAAAGTTGCCATAATTTATTTATATGTCAAATGGTTTTGCACCTTTGTTTTCAGTGTCCAGTCTTTCATTTAGTATCTCAGAAAAGTGAGTACACCCCTCACATTTTTGTAAATATTGTATAATACCTTTTCATGGGACAACACTGAAAATATGACACTTTGACACAATGTAAAGTAATCACTGAACAGCTTGTATAACAGTGTAAATTTGGTGTGCCCTCAAAATAACTCAACACATAACCAACAATGCCTAAACCACTGACAACAAAAGTGAGTACACCGTTAAGTAAAAATGAACAAATTGTGCCCAATTTACCATTTTCCTTATCCGATGTCATGTGACTTGTTAGTGTTACAAGGTCTCAGGTGTAAATGGGAAGGTGTATTAAGTTTGGTGTTATCCCTCTTACACTCTCTCATACTGCTTACTGGAAGTTCAACATGTTACCTCAAGACAAAGAACCGTCTTAGGATCTGAAAAAAAGAACTGTTCCTCTGCATTAAGATGGCATTGACTAAAAGAAAATAGGCTGAAATTGAGCTGCAGCCTTGTGGCCAAGACCATTCAAAGGTTTAACAAGACAGGGTCCACTTAGAACAGTGGTCGACCAAAGAAGTTAAGTGCACGTGCTCAGCATCATATCCAAAAATTGCCTTTCCAAAATAGACATATGAGTACTGCCAGTATTGCTGTAGAGGTTAAAAGGATGGAGGGTCAGACTGTCAGTGCTCAGACCATACGCCGCACGGTACATCAAATTGGTCTGCATGGTTGTCATTCCAGAAGGAAGCCTCTTCTAAAACTGATGCACAAGAAAACCCGTAAACAGTTTGCTGAAGTTAAGCAGACTAAGGGCATGGATTACTGGAACAATGTCCTGTCCTGTGGTCTGATGAGTCCAAGATAAACTTATTTGGTTCAGATGGTGTCAAGCGTGTGTAGCAGCAACTGGGTGAGGAGTACAAAGACAAGTGTGTCTTGCCTACAGTCAAGCATGGTGGTGGGAGTGTCATGGTTTGGGGCTGGCTGAGTGCTGCTGGCTGTGGGGAGCTACAGTTCTTTGAGGGAACCATGAATACCAACATGTACTGTTACATACTGAAGCAGCGCATGATCCCCTCCCTTCGGAAACTGGGCTGCAGGGCAGTATTCAAACATGATAATGACTCCAAATACACCTCCAATACAACCACTGCCTTGCTAAAGAAAATGAGGGTAAAGGTGCTGGACTGGCCAAGAACATCTCCAGACCTAAACCCTATTGAGCATCCGTGGGCATCCTCAAATAGAAGGTGTATAAAGAAATGTGCTGAAACAACAAAGAACAGATGCACACTTATGTGTTGTTTGTACATAGCCAGGAAGAAACTACTTGTACTTAGTCTTGCTCATCTGGGTGGGTTGTACTACGAATGGTACAACTCATGTAAATGCATAGAGACCTCAGCGGATTGCACAAAAACATCTCCATGGCTCAAATACAATCCAAACTGTAGCAGCTAAAAGCTGTATGAGATAAATACCAGCGCTAATGCACGAAAAACAAGCCACAAAAAATAAAAACTGAACACGGGGTATTCACCACCATAAAGTGTCACTTTTATTTTAATCTAAAGCAATATGCTATGTGTTTCATAAGCTCCCTTGGCTTACTTCATCCTGATGATGTAAGCCAAAATAAAACTAACCTTTTCTGGTGGTGAATTCCCAGTGTTCAGTTTTTTATTTTTCTGTGACATGTTTTTCATGCATTAGCGCTGGTATTTATCTCATACAGCTTTTAGCTGCTACTGTTTGGATTGCAAACAGAAGGTGGAGCAGTGCACGATCTCTAACATCCACCAGCTCTGTGATGTCGTCATGGAGGAGTGGAAGAGGATTCCAGTGGCCGCAACCTGTAAAGCTCTAGGGAACTCCATGCCCAAAAGAGTTAAAGGGGTTGTCTCACTACATTGATTCATCTTACCTCAGTTCTGTTTTCTTGGTTTCAATTTGAATTCAGGGGCGTGTTTACTGGCTTCTACTACGCTGCAGTAGAAGCCAGGTCTGTAGCTATAGCAACCAGTACCGGCAGCCTATCAAGAGAGAGTAAACAGGACTGTAGCTATAGCGACCTGAGGAGCTGATTTAGCCCATACAAGTGGGGATATCTCAGAATAGGTAGGAAACTGTTAATGAATATATATTGCAAAGTGACTTGTTTTTGCAAGATCTTTAACATACATAGAAAACCTTGTAGTGAGACAACCCCTTTAAGGCAGTGCTGGAAAAAATAGTGGTTACACATAATATTGACATTTTGGGCGCAATTTGTCCATTTTCACTTAGGTGTGTACTCACTTTTGTTGTCACTTATGGGTGTACTCACTTGTGTTGCCAGCGGTTTAGACATTGATGACTGTGTGTTGAGCTATTTTGAGGGCACATCAGATTTACACTGTTAGGGCTCATCTCCACGGCAGAGGAAAAATACCGGTCGGTTAATCCGCGGTTAGCGGAGAAAAGCCCTCCCCCTTCACATTGCGATGTTCATAAACCGTCCAAAAACCGGACGAAAGAATGAACATGCACAATGTTTTTCAAGTGGCCAGCGGTTTGAACAACCGCCGGCCGGAAAACCAGTGCAGTGGGGACTGCTGCATGGGTTTTCCATGGCCGCCCGGTGTGTCAGTTTGCGGCCACAAAACGGTGCCGTGGGGACATGTCCTTATACAAGCTGTACACTGACTACTTTACATTGTATCAAAGTGTCATAACTTTAGTGTTATCTACAATATATGAAAAAACTTTGAGATTCTTGGTCCGCATGTTTTTGGCCAAAAAATACTCAAGCCACCTCCGGCTTACAACGGGATCTCAGTTGGGTGGTCCTACTCTATATTATCTCTCACCTGGGTCAACTTCAGACCTCTCACTGTGCCAAATGGCCTCCAAAATGCAGAGAGAAAATAAAAAAAGCACCAACCTTTCAAAGCATAGTGCATATGATATAACAGCCTGGGAGGTGGGCGGGTGCAGAAACCAAAATGGAGTATCTACTTCTCCTTATATAGTTTAAAAGCAAATATGTGCCAAATACAACGTATAGTTCTGCACAGAAAAACATTTCTGAAAAAAACACTGCGAACCTGGGTGCCACTGGCATGGCTGCGGCACATATACATATGCACACAGTCCAATACCAGTGGCACAACCACTGCTAAAAAGGGCAAAAAAAACACATGGAAATCTCCAAAGGAGCATTTTATGCTATCTACAATATATTAAAAAACTTTGAGATTCTTGGTCCGCATGTTTTTGGCCAAAAAATGCTCAAGCCACCTCCGGCTTACAACGGGATCTCAGTTGTGTGGTCCTACTCTATATTATCTCTCACCTGGGTCAACTTCAGACCTTTCACTGTGCCAAACGGCCTCCAAAATGCAGAGAGAAAAATAAAAAAGCACCAACCTCTCAAAGCATAGTGCATTGATATAACAGCCTGTGGAGGTGGGCGGGTGCAGGAGACCAAGATGGAGGCATCCATTCCTCCTTATATAGTTTAAAAGCAAATATGTGCCAAATACAACGTATAGTTCTGCACAGAAAAACATTTCTGAAAAAAACACTGCGAACCTGGGTGCCACTGGCATGGCTGCGGCACATAAATTCACTGCAACACTGCATAACTTCAGTGTTGTCTCATCAAAAAATATACTACAGTATTTACAAAAATGTGAGGGTTGTACTCACTTTTTATGTACTTTAGAAGATTCCTCCTACAACACACAAGTAAACCATCCTTTGGGTGTGAATTTCCAGAGAACAGATTACACTTTTAGCTATTTGTTTTGAATGAGGCAATTTAATACAATGTTTGTTTTAGTTTGGTGACGACAACTACTGTATTGTGCCATGTACTGTAGACTAATCTCACCTGGCATGAATATTATAGTATAAATATATAGAGAAAAAATGAAGGATTGCTCACCTTACTTCTGCTCGTGTGTTTTGCACTTGTTACATCAGCTGTGCTCATCCACACTCTCCGCTCGGATTCCTGGCTCCCGGCAAAGAGCCCAACAAAGGTATGCAAAAAAGGAAATGGTTCCAGCGTATTTGGTGAAAAAAAGAGCTTTATTTATTCACACATAAATAAGTGCAGACGGTACATAGAAAAAACTGGGTTAAAACCTACGCGTTTCAGGCATTGTCTTTCCTGCCCTTGATCACGGTTCAACTGTTACTACCAGTGTGTTCATTAAAATAGTAAATGGGGCGTTACGTATGTCAGTACGTCACATCCTTAATTAAAACAACATATATAACTTTATTGCTATCGCTAATAATTAGTAATGTTTAATCTCCTCAGTTTAATATAAACGATTTTGAGTACTACATGAATCCTTAATATATATAGGATAAATCATTTCTATTGTTTAAACCTATTGGTATTCTGGTTTCTAATGTGTGAATCCAGAAAGCTTCACGCTTTTCCCTTTTTTATTTTTATTTTTATTTTTCCTTTCTAGTTGTGATTCCTGTGTTTTATCCTTGATTTTATCTTTTGCGAGATTTATTTGTTTTGTCGTGTATCCCCTATTTTTCAATCTTTGTTCTATGGTTTTAACTTGTTGTTTGTAATCATCTTCCTCACTACAAATCCCACACTCTATTAAGCTCTCCGTAAGGGAAGAGTTAATGGTATGGTAGGTGGCACTATCCGTTTTAATACCGTATTTTTCCTTTCCCGTTGGCTTTCGTACAAATTGGTTAGTTCTTTCTTTTTTTCTTTGTCCCCAGTAAGGATAAGATCTAGGAAAGGAATGGCAACAACATCTACATTGTAGGTAAAGCGAAGGTTGATGGCATTATCATTGAGGAACGAGACAAACCCTGGTATGGAAGCTACATCGCGACCCCACACGAACAGGAGGTCGTCGATGTAGCGCCCATACCAGAGTATACTGTCTGCATAAGGATTCTGAACATCGTATAGTGTCTTTTGTTCCCACCAGGCCATAAATAAGTTCGCCATGGATGGCGACGCTGTCGCTCCCATGGGCACCCCCACATTCTGGAGGTAATACTCCTTACAGAACATCATTTAAAAAAGTTTAAACTATATTCAGAAGAATTACAAATATTTTTGCTAGAAAGTATAGAATACCTTATTTACAATAATTACTTTCAGATCCTTATGCCACATGATCCTTATGCCACAATCATTGTTTATATGTCATCTTCAGTGCATCTCAGATGAACGTCACACTTGCTTACCCATGGGCATTGTTATATCGAAATACAACAGCAACTAGTCAGGATGGCCGAGTGGTCTAAGGCGCCAGACTCAAGAGCACTATCTTCCCTAAACTTGGGTTTTCTGGTCTCCAAATGGAGGCGTGGGTTCAAATCCCACTTCTGACAGCTCTCTTTTGGCCTTAGAAATGCTGAAAATACCTCATCCCAGATAGAATCGTGGACTGTGAAGAAGGGCACTTTTTCAGTAATTAAAACATTGGTACAAAACTTCTGTGAAACATAACAACCACGAAGGGACTCCGAGCCCCTCAATCTTCTGATCCGAAGTCAGACACTTATCCATTAGGCCACGCAGTCTATGACTCTTAGCCAATCTTAAACAATTTCTACACCTTAAAAAACGGCTCTTTTCGTTGAAGGGGAAGATCCTTCTCATACAATCATGGCTGATGATGTGGACTTTTAATGAAATACAAGCACTGTTTTACCCACCTATCTTATAATGAATGTCGGGTTACCAAAAAATCCAAACAGTGCGAGTCAGGGAAAGGGCAGCATATCCTGCTTTTACTATTCTGTTTGCCTGGGATTTGTTTCTATGGGAGTCAAAGAAAAGGTAAAGAAGAAATTTGCGGTCCGCTGTGTACGTCATGTCAGACACCGTTGCTTGCCTCATTCACGCCAAAAGGTTCGGGAGGGGCGCCGTTCTTGTGATGGTGGGAGTCGTGCTTCTTTTCAACATTTATGCCACATTTTCTGGATATGATCAAATGACTGAAATGGAATATGCCTTTACGGCCAAAATGAAGTTAAGAAGAAATTAATGATTTCATTAACACAGATCCAACACTAGACATCTTCCCCAGCTTCCTACAATAACAATCATTTTTTTCATGTAATCTTCAGTGCATCCCAGATGAACTGTCAAGACTTCCTTACCCATGCGGCAATGATCCATCACAACTACACCGCAGGTCATTGGGCTGTCCGAGTGCTCTAAGGTGCCAGACTCAAGAACACATTTTTTTCCTAAACTTGGGTGTTCTGGTCTCCAAATGGAGGCGTGGGTTCAAATCCCATTTCTGACAGCTATCTTTTGGCCGCAGAAATACTAAAAAACCTCATTCTTGTCAGAGACATGAACTATCAAGAAATGCAAATCTTTGTGAGAATTAAAACACAGCCGAAATTTTTTTTTCAAATTCGAAGAAGTTTTATTGAACAAAATATGTCAATGAACATAAACTCACAGCAAGCATCATGTCAAGATCACATCATAACAAAGCAAGAACTGCATTGGCAATAAAAAGGGAAAAGGATATGGATATTAATCACTAAGACATCTAATATGCATATCATGACATGTCACATTCCTGATAGCTGCCAAGAGGCAAGCAGAGAATGAATATATACTACGAACTAGTAAAAAGAAACAAAAGACGGGCGCTGTGAACACCCATATACCCAAAGGAAATAAAAAGAGAAAAAAAAATATATATAAAAAATAAAATAAATAAATAAATAAAGAAAGAAAGAAAAAAGAAAAGACCCACGCCAGCACAACAGAGAGGACAAAACATTCATACAACAAAAGGCAGTCTCACAAGACGTATAAGAAAGAGGGATGCACACACAAAAAACAGATCAGGTTAATTTTTATACCGAAACAGGTGAGGAGAAGCTGGAATTACCATCTATAACAGTACACTGGATATGTGGTACAACTTAGTGAAGACAAATTGGCTCTAAGAGTCAGAGAAAAAAAATTCACAGGCTAAAATAATTAATTCCTTTCAATGGCTAACTGAAAAGATAAGGACAGCGTAGCTATAGGAGGTACAATGGTAGCAGCTGCTATGTGGCCCCTTTGACACATAAGAAGAGAAGACACCGGTATTGGAAATGGCACAGGGTAACTAGCAGGAGCTTCCTATCACTTTTTTTCACCAGGGCCCAAGAACATGTGAAATATGTGGTGGCAACAAGAACTGGCAGGGCCATAGTTATAGGGGGTGCAGTGGTAGCTAGGGCTGCCATCAGTCATCTATTAACTGTTTCAGGGCCCCATACAGCTAAATCACATGGGGCCCCCACCCATTACTAGTTCCTATTTTTAACATATCACTTGGCCCCTTTTTTATTAGGGCCCCTGACAGGAGTATTACCCTTTTGGCAACCGTGGCACCCCATTTACAATAGCCTGACCCCAAAACCATCAAAAATAACCTTATGGACACTCAGAATAAAATTTGCAAGAAGAAATGAGCATTTGAAATAAGAGTTTTTGCAATCGAACCTTTACTATTGGTGTCTTTTACAGTGGTCTGACCCCAAAACCAGTAAAAATGACCTTTTAGACACTCAGAATAAAATTTACAAGAAGAAATGAACATTTAAAATAAGATTTTTTTCAAGGGGCCTTTACTATTGGTGTCTTTTACGTGGTGACCCCAAAGAGCAAAAATGACCTTTTTTGGACATCATTCAAATTTTAAAGACAAATTGGGTTTTGAAATAAACCCCCAAAAAGGGAAAAAACCCCAAGGGCCCCCAAAAGGAAAAATGAACTTTTGGGCACCATGATGGGGAAAGATCAGTCAGCAAATTTAAAAAATTCCTAACTATTGCTGTCTATGATTTCCTAACTTGCGTACCCCCCCTAACTAATCTAACTATCTACTGCCAGGGTGGCCAATGGACAGTACACGTCAGGGGGCCCAATCAAAAAGGGGCCCAAAAATTTTTAAAAAATAAGAAAATAGTAATAGGGGGGGGGCCCCCTTTAATTTTAAAGTATGGGTCCAGAAAAAGCTTAAAAGATGACTTATGGCACACAGACGATGACTGATGAATGGGTAAGTTAATAGATGACTGTGGAATTGTATTTCACATTTTTAAAAAACGGCTCAGTCAGTAATATCGGCAACCGGGGCTACAAAATCGTCAGAGATCCATGCTTGATTCATTTTGATTAATGTCAAATGATCCCCATTGACAGGGGAAAGACGGATACATTTGTCAGCTATCACCGCGCCAGCTGTGCTGAATGTGTGTTCCACGATAACGCTGGCTGCTGGGCAGGATAAAACTTCTATTGGGGGTTTCGGGGGGCAGTTTGGGCCCTTCACCTTTTTGGGCACCCCGAATCGAATGGGTTTAACCCAAATCCAAAAACACGGGGTTGGGGGGGCCCCGGTAGTATGGGGCCATGGTCTAAGGTGGTCTTGGGTTTTTCTGCCCCGGGCCCTTACAGGCGTTGGTGAGGTGGTAAAAAACGATTGTCACATGTCACCCAGTAGGCTTCTGCCACACTGCCTGCTGCTGCGGCTACTTGCCATTCTACTGCTTGCACGTTGCTGATGTTGTTTCACCATGACATTAGAATGTGAAGAAGACTCAACAGATGTCTCGAGTTGGTCAATGATCACCATCTCAAATTCCTGCATTCTACTGTCAATTTGTGTGGGTGGAAGGAAATTGCTGACTTTTGATTTGTAACGTGGATCAAGTAGGGTGGCCACCCAGTAACTGCTGTTCATTTTGATTGGATTGATGCGTGGATCATGTTACAGGTAATGTAGCATCCAAGCACTCCTATATGAGATGCTGCCGGGATTTCCCAAGTCTCGGGATCGAGGGGCACTAAACAGATCTTCCTCCTCTTCCTCCTGTAATCTGTGCCAACCTTTACCACTGAAGGGAAATCGTTAACATCAGTGTCCACCTCTGCCTCATCATCCTCCTCCACTTCCTCCTCCTGAGCGTCACCAGAGCCCTGACTAGCCTTTTGCGCTCTACTCTGTGAGCTGAAGTGCCGTCCTGCACCAGCCCTGGACCTCGTACCACCGCCTAAAGAAGACCTATAAATTTGAGAAACAGTTGGGCCTTCTACATCCTCTGGCGAGTAAGGCTCTTTGTCCGCATCTGTGTCCGCCTCCTCCTCTATTCTCTATTACTGCTGGGACCTGCTGCTGCAGAGTGTCTAACACTTGTTCCAGTAAAAATATGACTACAATGGTGATGCTGACAATGCCATTGTCCTGACTGACCATTTTTGGTGGCTTCTTCAAAACTGTCAAGAATGTTGCAGAGATCCTTCATCTGCCTCCACTCTCTCTAGCTCAACACCCTGAGGTGCTCGTCAGGCAATGCGACACTTCATACTGCATAATGGCATTACGTTGCTGCCACAATCACTGAAGCATGTGGAGAGTGGAATTCCAGGGTGTTGACATGTCAACAATGAGACGGTTGACGGGGCGGTCCAGATGACGCTGCAACGCTGCCAGTCGTGAAGAAGCAGGGTGCGAATGCCGGAAGTGTGAGCTAAGACCTCGAGCCTCCCTCAGCAGACATTCAAGGCCCGGGTAGCACTTGAGAAATTTCTGCACAACCAGGTTCATGACGTGTGCCAGGCATGGGATTTTGCTAAGTCTACCCAAACGTAAGGGCAGCAAGGAGATTTTTCCCGTTGTCGCACACCACCTTGCCTGGCGCCAGGTTCTTAGCACCCAGCCACTGGTCGGTCTGACTGCACAGAGCCATCCACAGCTCTTGACCTGTGTGTTTATGGTCTCCAAGACACATTAATTTGAGAACGGTCTGGTTTCTCTTGGCACGTGATACTACCCGTCGAGGCTGGGGATCTGGACTCTATACCATCCCAGCAGTGTGGAAGAGTGTCCACCGAGCCAGAGACCCATCATCACCAGAGGCACTGTCATCCACCCAACCCACCGAGTGAGCAGTCAGTGAAATGTAACGCCCTTGACCGTGCTTACTAGTCCATGTGTCTGTAGTGAAATGGACTTTGGTGGACACAGATTCAGCCAACACGCTGGAGAGCTTTTCTGCAACGTGGGGGGCCAGAGCAGGGACAGCTTTTCTGGCAAAGAAATGCCTGCGCGGCATCTGATATTAGGGGCATGCCAGAGCCATGATGTGGCGGAACCCATCTGTGTCCACCAGGCAGAAAGGCAATATTTCCAAGGCCAACAGCAATGTTGACATTCAGGCTTTGGGCTTTGGGATGGTTGGGGTGAAAGCGTTTCTTATGCTCCCACACATGGTACACAGAAGGCTGGCTGCCGGACTGGCCGCTGTACGGCATGCAGGTCACACTGGTGGAAGGGGAAAGTGTAGATTGTGTTGCTGGTTGGAATTGGCTGACAGTATCTGGTACTGCGCATGGTGCTTGCTCATGCTGCTCCGGCACATCGGCAGCAGAGGCCCACTTGTGCTTGGAAGTGGCGGCTGAGGAGGCAGAAGATGTCATGGTGGTTGGAAGCCCTGGAACTGTGTGGCCTTTTTCTCCAAGTTACTCCTCCACAGCAATTCATGCTTAACATGCATGTGCCTGTTCATGTTCGTGGTGGTTAAACTCTTTAGATTCTTTCCTCTACTGACGCGTTGATGGCAAATCCGGTATATGACGTTGGTCGCCGAATCTGAGGCTTGATTGAAAAAGGCCCAGGCTTTACAGGTCCTCTTTGACGGTGAAAACCTAGTAGCAGTGTTCCCGCTGCCACCACTGACCACGGCTGGTAGAGTAAGGTCAGCAGACTTGTGAGACAGCCTTCTCCCTTTCTGCATCAGGACCTGCACTGACACTACCCCATCAGCTGTCTAGGATTCCCTAATCTTGCTGTACCCCAACCCTAAACAATCTAACTAGCAGCTTTTCCTTTGTCAAATCGCTGGGAAATGGTGTGCATGACTGATTGCAACAAAGCACAGAGAGACAGCATTGTGTTCAGTTCAGAGACTAAACTCGAAATGGATTTTAACAGGAAATACAATGACATACACATAATAGGGTCATGTAATTTTAGCAGCCAATGAGATCCCTACACCCTCAGTAGTGATGTTTTTGACCCCCCTCTGTGCGCTGCACTGATTGGATGGACGCCAAAAGTACAGGAAACAGCTGAAAGTGAAAGTGAAAATGGCGCAGCGCCTCGAACGCAAGTCCAGATCTCGATTTTTTTACCCGATCAAAACGGGAAAAATTGGATCAGATCGCAATCAAGAAAACCGTAAAAATCTACTCGATTTTAACTTTTCTCGATCAGATCGATCAACACTATGGGTGACTTCTAAAAGTAATTGGTCACGCTGGATTTCATTTAAGGATATCTAATTTGGGAAAGCATGTATAATTTTTTTTATATTTCACAAATACATAGGGCGACATTTCTGAAAACTGGCATTACCGAGGCAGTTTTTAGGTGCATTTAATCAGTGTAAAGTGTGCCTGAAAGTATGATCCTCTCATAAATCTGGCATCAGGTATACCTTGCATAGTAAACTTAATGCGCCTAGAAAGGTGCATTGCTCAATTGAGGTGCATAGCGTATCATTACTAGTGTATGTAATGCGCCTCGATAGCCACACAACGTATTATTGCTGCTATATTTAATGCACCTTTTTAGGCGCATTACAATGTGTCGTGCCTGGCATGTAATGTGCCTAGTTTTGGTATATTGCAGTTCATTTATATCGAGAATAGGGCGTCAAAAGTTATTTTTGCACAAAATACACCAAAACGATGGCGCATTCGTATTGGGACATGTCGCCCTTAGTACTTTGTGTTGCTCTACCAAATAAAATATCAATAAAATACAGGCAGTCCCAGACTTACAATGTTCTGACTTGCGTCCGACCCCTAGTTACAAACTGAGACATATGGAGCATGGTGGCACTTGTAGTTCCATGTTCAACAGCAAATAGTAGCTGTGGAACAACAAGTTCCAGCATGCCACAGCAGTACATGAGGTAAAAAAGAGGTGAAATCTTCTAAACAGGGGTACAGACATAAAAACAAATGTAAAAACCCTTCCCTGCACTATCCAAAACAAAACAAAATCCTTTTGTGCTGTAGTTATATTTTATAAATATACCTGTTCCAACTTACATACAAATTCAACTTAAGAACAAACCTACAGTCCCTATCCCGTTCTTAACCTGGGTATTGCCTGTACATTTAAGTTTGTGGCTGTAGCATTTAAAAATTAGAAAAACTATAAGGGGGATGAATACTTTTGTAACCGTGGGTAGATAAATAGGCTATGTGGGGCCCCAAATAGGCAAGCAGAGTTTAGGCAGGCTATAGATGGCCCATATAGGTAAGCAGGGTTTAGGTAGGCTATAGGGGGCCCATTTAGGTAGGCTATAGGGGGCCCCCATATAGGCAGGCAGGGTTTAGACAGGCTATAGGGGCCCATATAGGCAGACAGGGTTTAGGTAGGGTATAGAGGACCATATAGGTAGGCAGGCATGATTTAGGTAGGTTACAGGGCCCTATATAGGTAGGTAGGCAGAGTTTAGGTAGCTATAGGGGCTATAGGTAGTCAGGGTTAAGGTAGGCTATAGGGGCCCATATATGTAGGTAGGCAGGGTTTAGCTAGTGTAGAGGGGCTCATCTACGTAGGCAGCCAGGGTTTAGGTGAGTTATTGGGGCCATATAGGTAGGTAGGCAGGGTTTAGGTGGCTATAGGGGCCATATAGGTAGGTAGGCTATAGGAGCCATATAGGTAGCTAGGCTATAGGGGCCATATAGGTAGGATATAAGGGCCCTAGAGGTAGATTCAGCGTTTAGGTGGCTATAGGGGGCATATAGGTAGACAGGCAGGGTTTAGATGGCTATAGGGGCCATATAAGTAGGCAGGGTTTATGAGGATTATAGGGGCCATATAGGTAGGCTATAGGGCTATATAGGTAGGCAGTCAGTAAAGAAATAGCTCACCTGACCACGATCCCTCAATGCAAAGCTCCCAGACAGTCTCTGTGCTTGGCGCAGGCTGCGCGATGATATGATGTCATCCCACTGCCCGCGTCAGCACTGAGTGCCATCGTCTGGTAAGCATAAGGCATAGGGCAGGCTAGCAGAGCGAAGCGCTGGTGGCACTCCACTCTGCTAGTACCGGACTGTCTGACTCTTGCTTCTGAACGCTCGGGACAAAAGGCCCTGCAGTCCCGTCCCGCCGGCAGTGAACTGTTACGTTCATTGCTTGTGGGCCCAGGAGTGGAACTACTGTGATAGCAGATGTAGCTGCTGCTATTGGGCCCAGCCTGGGCCTGTAGCAGCCATACGTCTGCTACCCCGGTAGTTACAGGGTAAGAGTTAGGGTTAGGCTCCTATTGGGGCTCCCATATGAGGGCAGTCACCCTGATATCTGTTAGGTAGAATTAGTCCCTGTAGCAGGGTGAGTACAGGGAGTTTTATTCTATAGTTTGTAATAAAGGTTATGTTTATGTCTGCCGGAGCGTTTGATCAGTTTGCTGTTGGCTGTGGCACATCTGGTGAGCTGGAAAATGGCTTTGGTCTACTGAAAGGTTTCGGCAGCTCAGGAAGTAAACATGCACTTTGACAAAAAATCTTTTGCCCAAGTGCAGGTTCCTTTTTGAAGGCAAAACTGGTTTGAAAGGGTTTCAGTTTCTGAGAATGCTCAAATTCAGTAAAGGTATAATCTCTTTACGCAAGTTAATTTTTTTTATGAATATGTCTAAAACAGTAAGACAAGCTGGTCAAGCATTCCCAGTTTGTACTAATGAGAGCCTCTACACAACTACCATCTGCCACAGTAGCACGGTTTAGATGTAAGGTGGGGGTGTGAAATGTTGTTTAGGTCAGTTGATGTTAGGGGCCGGGGATATTAGGGGCAAGGTCATGATACTGGGATAGTGGACTAGTGGACCAGTGACAGCTGACAGACCACGACTGGACAGCAGCACACATGGAACTCAGCTGTAAAATCCGAGCAGGTAAACAAAGATGGACACCAGGAGACAGGCCGAGGTAGGGAACAATCAGACTTCTAAAACAGACTATGGTCACAGGACATAGGAACCACAGAATGGCTTGAGCTCTAGCACAGACAATCCTGGTAAACTGTACAGATTCTCAGGTATAGACTGTTGTAGAAGCTGGGTTTTATATCTGCACAGGATGGATAACAAGCTGGAGTCTTCAGGGTCAGGGAAGTAACTGTCGCCTTGCTGAATAAATAGACAGAGTAGAAGCGACATACCAACTCCCAGGATCAAAAGATATGTTGCTGTCAGACGAGAGGCAATGGAACTTGGAGATCGTGACAGCAGTCATGTATTTATTAAAGAATGAGATCCCATATCACATATCTGTGAGTGGAAAAAGTATGTGAACCCTTGCTTTCAATATCTGGTATGACTTCCTTGTGCAGCTATAACTGCACCTAAACAATTATCCATTAGTCCTGCTCCTGGGCTTTGAGGAATTGTAGCCAATTCCTCTGCAGAAAACAGCATCAGCTCTGTTAGGACCTATTCACATAGCGTTTTTGCTCCCTTTTTCTGGTATCTATCGAGATATTATGAAAAATTTAGCCCAACATATACCACGGTGGGCCACTGAATTCTATAAGGTAAATTTGACTATGTTTACCCTATTTACTGAGCTTGTGTGTCAGACATTAAAGTGTGGTATACCAGATGGTATAAGGTGTCTATACTGGAATGCAGTGTTTTTCTTTCTTTACACATAATGCTTCCATATAAATCAAAACCTCTATTTTGGTCTCACCTGTCTAAAAAACAATTGTTCCAAAAGGCCTCCAGGCTTATCCAGGTGATTTCCTGCAAATTGCAGATGGGCAGCAATGTTCTTTTTGGTTTCTTTGTTACCCCTAGGTAATTATACTTCTTATTTTTGTTATGAACTTTGTTGGTTGACAACCCCTAAGGAGGCAGGCCTAGGATAGAGGGTAAGCAGAGGTAGGCAACAGCTAGGGTCTCACTTCATGATAGTGGATTTGCTACTTTAGAATTCTGCTTAGGCCTGAGCAATCTTGCTTCATTGGGCCCCTTTCAGTCTCCTATCCTCCTCAAAACTACCTATAATGGTCATTGCTGGCCAGGATTAAATTAAGATTAGTGTGGATCTGGAGCCATTTTTAAGATTGTGGCTTAAGTAGCACTCGTGTTTCGGCCATGTTGATGATCATCACCCATGGCAGATTTACAATGATCTTTTCTGTTTTTAATATTTGTGAAAAAGTTAAAATTTGCAGTAAATCAGGATCTGCGCAGTCTCTCAAATACAAAGAAACAAAAAAGTGAAAGAAAAAACCATGCCCTTAATTGTAATTGCCAGGAAATACACGTTTGCACATTTTAACTGGGAAATCATGTTTTTCCTTGGAACTCGATTGCATGTGCATATTACTTTCTTTATCTTGGTTTAAATTTACATTGGCTTATGTAAGATGCAAAATAAACTTACTTTTGGCTGGTCAAGCTAGATTAAGGTAATTATTAACTGAAGCTCAGGTGACTTTTAATGGCCTTTCTGAGAGAGGGAGAAAAGCTAAGCTCAATAATTTGTAGATACAGTATCTCACAAAAGTGAGTACGCCCCCCACATTTTTGTAAATATTGTGTTATAACTTTTCATGGGACAACACTGAAGATATGACACTTTGATACAATGTAAAGTAATCAGTTTATAGCTTGTAAAACTTGCAGTGTACAGCTTGTAAATTTGATGCATCATCAAAATAACTCAACACACAGCCATCAATGTCTAAACCGCTGGCAACAAAAGTGAGTGCACCCCTAAGTGAAAATCTACAAATTTTGCCAAAGTGACTTTGGGCACAATTTGTCCATTTTCACTTATGGGTGTACAAAACAGTGTGTGGTCACCATTATTTTCCAGCACTGCCATAACTCTATTGGGCATTGAGTTCACTAGAGCTTCACAGGTTGCAGCCACTGGAATCCTCTTCCACTCCTCGATGACAACACCATGGAGCTGGTGGATGTTAGAGACCTTGCTCTCCTCCACCTTCTGTTTGAGGGTGCTTCACAGATCTTCAATAGGGTTTAGGTCTGGAAACATGCTTGGCCAGTCCAGCCCCTCATTTTCTTTAGCAGGGCAGTGGTCATCTTGGAGGTGTATTTGAGGTCGTTATCATGTTGGAATACTGCCCTGCTGCCCAGTTTCTGAAGGGAGCGGATCATCCTCTGCTTCAGTATGTCACAGTACATGTCAGCATTCATGGTTCCCTCAATGAACTGTAGCTCTCCACAACCGGCAGCACTCATGCAGCCCCAAACCATAACACACCCACC
Organism: Phyllomedusa bahiana; assembly: GCA_025379985.1. Taxonomy (NCBI): domain Eukaryota; kingdom Metazoa; phylum Chordata; class Amphibia; order Anura; family Hylidae; genus Phyllomedusa; species Phyllomedusa bahiana. The sequence goes on along the minus strand of JAODAL010016170.1, from coordinate 25,507 downwards.
ACCATGCTTGACTGTAGGCAAGACACACTTGTATTTTACTCCTCACCTAGTTGCCGCCACACACACTTGACACCTTCTGAACCAAATTAGTTTATCTTGGTCTCATCTGAGCACAGGTCATGTTTCCAATAATCCATGTCCTTAGTCTGCTTTTCTTCAGCAAACTGTTGGGGGCTTTCTTTTGCATCATCTTTGGAAGAGGCTTCCTTCTGAGACCACAAGCATGCAGACCAATTTAATGCATTGTGCACCATATGGTCTGAGAACTAAACTAGCTAGTCCACCACCCATATAACCTCTGCAGCCGTGCTGGCAGCATGTCTGTTTTGAAATGAAAATCTCTGGATATGACGCTAAGCACGAGCACTCAACTTCTTTGGTCGACCAGGGCGAGGTTTGATCTGAGGGGAACCTATCTGGTTAAACCACTGTATGATCTTGGCCACCATGCTGCAGCTCAGTTTCAGTGACCAGTGTGAGAGTGATAACACCAAATTTCACACACCTACTCCTCATGCACACTTGAGACCTTGTAACACTAACCACATGACCGGTGGAGGGAAAATGGCAAATTGGGCACACTTGTCTATTTTTATTTAGGGGTGTACTAAATTCTGATACCAGCGATTTAGACATTGATGGCTGTATGTTGAATTATTTTGAGGGCACACCAAATTTACACTGTAAACAAGCTGTACACTGACTACTTTATATTGTATCAAAGGGTCATATCTCCAGTGTTGTCCAATGAAAAGATATAATACAATATTTACAAAAATGTGAGGGGTTTATTCACTTTTCTGAGATACAGTGTGTCACGGTTCATGCCGCGGTCCCTGCCTTGGACCATCGGCCTGTCCGTGCCTGCCATGTCTCTGCTGGGGATCCCTGAGCAGGCGTCCCAGCAGCCTGTGTTCTGCTATGTACTTGCCTGTCCTGTCCAGTCTTGTTGCTTCCTGGGTCCTGTCTGTGCACTGTGCCTCCTAAGGCATGCGCGCGGCAGCTTCCGGCCTATTTATAAGTTTCCTGTTCTGTGCACCTTCCTCTTCACCCCTGACCTCTGGCTATAAGAAGAAGTTCTTGTCTCTACTCTGGGTCAGTTCATTGCAGTCTGTTACAGCCTCGTGCTGTGTCTGGTTGTGACCATCTTGAGCTTCTGCCTGTATCTCTGGACTTAACCCTGGAGATGCTGGTCCAGTCTCTTGTCATCTGAGCTCCTGACCTTCTGTCTGTCTGTCTCCTGTTGTCTTATGTCTCTGCACCTGCCCTGTGTCCTGCCTTGGCACCTGTTCCTGGTCTGTACCTGTCGTGTTACCCATCCAGTTCCTGCCATATCCTGTGGTGTGTGTTTAGCAAGTCTTGAGAGTGCTCTAGTCCTGTCTGATTATCCGTGTACCAGTCCGTTCCGCTACGTTTCCTGACCTTGCCTGTTTGCCGCCTGCCCTGACCGTCTCCTGTCTTGCCAAAACCCTTGCCGCCTCCCTGACCTCCGCCTGTCCCCATCGCCTCGGATTCGATTCTGACCAGGTCCCCCGGCTCACCCAAAAGCAAGTCAAGTCAGGGTAACGCCCTGGTAGCTCACCCCCGGCAAGTCCCCCCCGCTTTGCGGCGGGCTCTGGTAAATTCCCGGGGGTATTGACTCCGTTCCCTCTGGGCTTCCCAAGCTTGCGGGGGTTCCAGCGAATCCCCCAAAAACCCTTACAGTACGAAGGGCCCCATGGATTCCCCCGGGGTGCCCTGCCCTCGTCAGATTCTGTCTGTCCGAGGCTCGGTTCCCCAAGCGCTCACCCTTTGCCTGCCGGCTCAGGTTCGCCTAAGCTCTGCACCCTTCCCTCCCGGCTCATGGTTTCGCCAAGCGTCTGCACCTTTTGCCTGCCGGCCATTTTTTCCCCCAGAGGTCTGCACCCGTTGCCTCCCGGGCCAGGGTTCCCCCCCAGACGTCGCACCTTGCCTCCCGGGTCATGGTTTCCCCCCAGGCTCTTGCACCGTTGCCCTGCGGCCATGTTCCCCCCAGAGCGTCGCCCCCTTGTTGCCGGCTCGGGTTCGCCAGAGCTCTGACCGTTGCCTCCCGGGTCAGGTTCGCCCAGAGCGTTGCCCCCGTTGCCTCCCGGGTCATGGTTCGCCCCAAGCTCTGACCCGTTGCCTGCGGTCTGGTTCGCCCAGAGCGTCGCACCTTTCCCTGGGTCATGGTTCCCAGGGGTTGCCCCCTTTTCCCTGCCGGTCATGGTTCCCCAGAGGTTTCCCCCTTTTGCCTCCCGGCCTATGGTTTTCCCCAGGGTCGACCCTGCTGCGGCTCGGGTTTTTTCCCCAGACGTTCAGTTCCCTGCCGGGGCTAGGGTTTCGCCCAGAGGTCCCCCCCCGTGCCGGCCCCTGGCGCCCAGAGGTCGACCCTTCCTCGGCTCATGGTGCCCAGAGGTCCGACCCGTTGCTGGGCTCATGGTTCCCCCAGGGTCGACCTTGCCGGGCTCGGGTTTTCCCCCGGGGGTTGCCCCGTTCCTGCCCGGCAGGTTTCCCCCAGACGTCGACCCTGTGCAGGCTTGGGTTCCCAGGGTCAGTTTCCTGCCGGGTCAGGTTTGCCCAGGGTCTGAACCCTTTTTTTTTCGGGGGTTTCAGGGTTTCCCCAGAGCGTCCACCCCGTTCTGGGTCATGGTTTCCCAGAGGTCTGCACCCTTGGGCCCCCGGCTCAGGGTTTGCCAGAGCGTTTGCCGTTGCCTGGGCCAGGTTGCCGGCGTTGCCCCCCGTTGCCTGCCGGCCATGTTCCCCCAGAGGTCGACCCTTGCCGGGCTCAGGGGTTTCCCCCAGGGGTTCAGTTTGCCGGTCGGGTTTGCCCAGAGGTTACCCTTTCCGCGGTCAGGTTGCCCAGAGGTCGACCCTTCCTGCGGCTCAGGGTCGCCCAGGGTTCGAACCCTTGCCCCCGGCTCATGGTTTCCCCCAGACCGCCCCGTTCCCTGCTCATGTTCGCCCAAGGGTCGCACCCGTTTCCTGCGGTCAGGGTTTGCCCAGAGGTCCCCTTCCCCCTGGGCTCAGGGTTTCGCCCAGGGGTCGCCCCGTGCCGCCGGTCATGGTTCCCCAGAGGTCGACCCGTTCCTGGGGCCCTGGTTGCCCGGCTCTGACCCGTTCTGCCGGCTCATGGTTCCCAGAGGTCTCCCTTTGCCGCCGGTCATGGTTCCCCCAGAGGTCGCCCCCCCGTTGCCGCGGCTCATGGTCCCCCAGAGTGCACCCCGGGGCCCGGTCTGGGCCCGAGGTCGGACCCTTTTGCTGGGCCAGGGTTTCGCCCAGAGCTTTCTGCCCCGTTGCCTGCCGGTCAGGTTGCCCGGGTCTGACCCGTTTTCCCTGCCGGGCAGGTTGCCCAGAGGTCGACCTTCCCCCGGTCATGGTTCCCCAAAAGGTCGGGCCCCGCCCCGCCCGGGCTCAGGGTTTCGCCCAGAGGTCGACCCTTTGCCGCGGCTCAGGGTTCGCCCCGGGTGCCCCCCTTCCGGGCTCAGGGTTTGCCCAGGGTCGACCCTTCCGCCGGTTCGGGTTCGCCCAGAGGGACCTTTGCCGGTATTTTCCCCAGGGGTTGAAACCCGTCCTGTGCTCGGGTAGCCCAGGTGTCAGTACCCTGCCCGGGGCTATGGGCCCAAGTGTCAGTACCCCCTGCCGTTGGCTCATGGTGCCCAGAGTGTCAGTACCCCTGCCGTGGCCCGGGTACCCCCAGAGTTCGTATCCCTGTCGTGGCTATGGTTCCCCCAGGTGTGTACCCTGCCCCGCTGGCCCTGGTACGCCCAGAGTGTCAACCCCTGTCCGCGGGCTTATGGTACGCCAGAGGCCCGTTGCTGGCTCTGGTCGCCCGAGCGCCTTTTTCCCCTAGCTTGGGTACCCCAAGCGCCCGTTGCCTAGCTCATGGACGCCCAAGTGCCTTGCTAGTCAGGTACGCCCAAGGCCCGTTGCCTAGTCATGGTCGCCCAGAGCGCCCGTGCCTAGCCTGGTCGCCCAAAAGCGCCCTTTTTTGGCCTTTGCTCATGGTCCAGCCCGAGGCCGTTTGCTTCATGGTCCAGCCCAGAGCTCCTTTTGGCCTGTCTGGTCCAGCCGAGCATCCTTTTGGGGCCTAGCTCAGGGTCACCCCAGGCTCGTTTGGAAGCTCAGGCCCCCCCCCAGAGCTCCTTTTTGGGCCGCTCTTTGGTCCGCCCGAGCTTCTTTTGGGCCCCAGCTCATGGTCAGCCCGAGCTCCGTTTGGGCCCCACCCTCATGGTCCACCCCCAAGCGTCGTCTGTTGCCCAGCTCATGGTCCAGCCCAGAGCGTCTGTCTTTTCCCCCGCTCGGTCCCACCCCAGAGCGTTGTCTGTTGCCCAGTCGGGTCCCCCCGGGGTTTGTCGTGCCCCTCATGGTCCAGCCCCAGAGCCCCTGTCGTTCCCCAGTCATTTGCCCCTGCTTGGACCGTCGGCCTGCCCGTCCCCGCGTTCTCTGGGGTCCTGTGCAGGGTTTCCACAGCTGTGGTTTTGCTAGTACTTGCGCCTGTTAGTCTTGTTGCTTCTGGTCCTGGTCCTGTGCCCCCTAAGGGGCCTATTTAAAATTTCCTGTTCTGTGCCCCTCCTCTTCCCCCCTGACCTCTGGCTTAAGGGGAAGTTTTTGTCTCTACTCGGGTCTTTCATTGCAGTCTGTTACGCTTGGCTGTGTTGGTTTGGTCATCTTGGCTTCTGCCTGTACCCTGGACTTAACCCGGGAGATTGGCCCCTTCTTGTCATCTGGTCCTGACCTTTCTGTCTGTCTGTCTCCTTTTGTTTGTCTTTGCTTGCCCCTGCCTGTGCCCCTGCCTTGGCCCCTGTTCCTGGTCGTACCTGTCGTTTTCCCCATCAGTTCCGCCGTACCTGTGGTTTTCGTTCATCCCCTGTACCTGCTGTGACCCTGTTTATTTGTCCTGCCCTGCTTATGTTCTCCCTTTTTCCCTGGTTCCTGTCCTCCCCTCGGCTGTCATCGAGGTAGCCCGTAGGGGTAGCGACTGGGGGTCCCGCAGCCAATGCCCGCTTTGGGGGCTCGGGTGAAGACCGGGGCCCCCCTTAGACTCCACTCCCTGGCGTGGTCCCCCAGCTCCCACCCGCCTCGGTGATCCAGAGGATCCCCCCTGGATGAGGGTGGGGCCCCTCGGCATACTCTTCAGGGGGCGCATCCGTTACACAGTGTATATGATTCAAAGGAGGAATTCTGAATAAAAAAGCAGACTAAATTGTGACAAGATTCCTGGTGGAGATAATGAGTCTCCTGATTACTCCATCCACCTGAAGGGACTGACAAAAATGTCAAAAAAAATTAAAGTATAAAGGATAAGTATTCCATAAAGAAACCTAAAATCTTGATTAACCCTTTCCTGACAGCCAGACATAATAATATGACTGTTTTTTCCCTTCCCAAGCCATAACTTTTTTACTTTTCCATCTACATTAGTATATGAGGGCTTTTATTTTGCAGCACAAGATGTGCTTTCCAATGGGTTAATTGACCATAGCATAAAGTATACCGGGAAATCGGAAAAAAATGTAAATGGGGTAAAATGTGAAAAAAAAATTACTTGTACCATGTTTGCAGGGGTTTTGTTTTTACAGTGTTTACTCTTTGGTATAAATGATGTGTAATCTGTATTCTGCAGGTTGATATGATTCCGGCAATACCAAAAAAACGCAAACATTCTCTATTTCTTAAATTTGTGCTGCAGCGCTATTTTCTATGACTAATAACTTTTTATTTTTCCACCTATTGACCTGAGTGAGGGCACATTTTTTGTGGGCTGAAGTGTACTTTTTATTGGTAACACATTGGAATAGATGCGATTTTTTGATCACTTTTTAATCCAATTTTTATAGGATGTGAAATGACCTAAAAACAAAATTTTGGCGTTTCGAATTTTTTTTCTTCTATGGTGTTCAGCAGACTTTTAGGGTGGGCAATGATACCTATAATGTTTATCTTTTTTATTTATTTTTTATTTGTAAAATGGCAAAAGGGGAGTGATTTGAAATTTTTATATTTTCATTTATATATTTATTTATGTTTCATTTATACTTTAAAACTTTTATTTTCCTTTTTACCAGTTAGAATATGTTCACACAGAATTTTTTACGCCTATTTTAGGGTGTATATTGTGCCAATAATAAGCTTCAAACAATGTTCAAGTACACCTCTCATTTTAAAATCCACGACGTTGTTCACACGATGTGGATTTTACAAGCTTATTTGCTGCAAGTATTTTGAGACAATTTTACTTGCGTAAATTTAAGTGTCTTGTCAATTTGTGAGGCATTAACGTGAATAAAAACCTCATAGGAAACAGTCAGGATCAGATTCTTGGTGCAGAAGCAATTTGATGAGGTGTATAGTCTGAGCACTGACAGGGTGACTCTCCACCCTTTTAACCTCTGCAGCAATGCTGTCAGCAATCATATGTTATTTTTGAAAAGGCAATCTCTGGATATGATGCTGAGCATGTGTGCTCAACGTCAATCCTGGCAAGGCCTGTTCTGAGTGGAACCTTTCTTGTTAAACCGCTGTATGGCCATGGCCACCGTGCTGCAGATCAGTGTCAGTATGTTAGCAATCTTCTTATAGCCTAGGCCATCTTTGTGTAAAGCAACAATTCTTTTTTTCAGATTCTCAGACAGTTCTTTTTCATATTTTTTCATTACAGGTTTGGCTACGGCTTTAAAGAAGGCCAATCAATTAACCCCTTAAGGACCCAGACTGTTTTGGCCTGCCTGACCCAGCACCTATTTTTGAAATCTGACATGTGTCCATTTGTGTAGATTTACTTTTTGGACACTCTTTACCTATCCATGTGATTAAGAGATTGTTTCTCGGGACACATTGTGCTTTATGTTAGTAATAAAGATTTTATCCATACAATCCTTGTTTGTTTGTGAAAAAATATCAAAAATTTCATGAAAATAGGAAATTGCGATTTTGAAAGTTGGCAAAATTTTCTGCGTGCAAGGACAGATACATTTTCAACAAAATAGTTTATAATACAAGCAGCTACCATATGTCCACTATAGGTTGGCATTATTTTTTTAAATGTCTTTTTTTTTTTTTACGAAATTAGGAGGGCTTAGAAATTTAGTAGTATATTTCTCACAATTTCAGAAAATTTGCCTATATACATTTTTTTTGGGCCACTCAGTTCTGACGTGCCTTTGTGGGCCTGCATGTTAGATACCCCCATAAATAATGCCATCTAAGAACTAGACCCTTAACGTATTTACAACACTATTTAGGAAGTTGATAAACCCTTTTAGATTATTTCACAGAAATTAAAGCAAGTGGGGTGAAATTCAAATTTCACTGTTTTTTGCAGATTTTCATTATTTATCCATTATTCACTGGAATACCGGTAAATGTGTCTAGGTAAATGCAACTTATATTCAATTCCCCAGGTCTGCGTTTTTAGAGTATATCCCATTGTGGCCCAGTGCATTATTTGCCTCACCCATAAGCCCAGATAGAGGAGCACCTACGGACTATGAGTCCTCATTTTCATACGATTTTTATTTAGGCGCCATTCAGGTTTGGGGACACCCTAGTGCTAAACTTAATAAACACCCTAAATAGACCAAATATTGGAAACTACACCCCTTAAGGAATATATCCAGGGTGCAATGAGTATATAGACCCCAAGGTGATTCACAATTTTTTTTTAGGATAAGGCTGTGAAAAGTAAAAAAAAAATATTTTTTTCCATAATCTGCAATTTTAGCTTAAAATGTTTGACATTATACAAGGAATCCTGAAAAAAAGAAACCGTAAAACTTTGTTAAGCAATTTCTTCCAGTTTGGCAAATACCCTACATGTGGGATTAAACTGCGGTGTGGGCGCATGGCAGGGCGATTAAGGGAGGGAGCGCTATTTGCCTTTGGAACGCAGATTTTGGTGGGGCCATGTCGCATTTGCAAAGCCCAAAGTAGCAGATACTGGTGACAACATTTCCAGAAGTCGGCCCATTTTGGATTCAAAACCCTCAGGGATCTCATTAGGGTGTTTCTGTGCATTTGGATGCTAGGTGTTCCATAGTTTTTTTTTAGATTGGCAATGAAAATGGGGGGGAAAAACGCGTTCGGTCATTGTTTTGAGTTTAATTTTACATGCATTCGCGTGCAGTGTAAATGATGTGATAACTTTACTATGGGGGTCGGTACTCTTACATTGATATAGATTTTATATAGTTTTTTCTTTTTTATTACTTGTTCAAGTAGAAATACTTTCTATAAAAAATTGCGTTTTTATGTTGTCCTATTCTGACTGCCATAAACTTTTTTATTTTGCTGTGTGCAGAGCTGTGTATGGGATTCTTTTTGCGGGATGAGTGAAGTTTTTATTGGTTCCCATTATGGGTGCTATGATGCTATGTTCACTTTGTATTAGGTTTTGTGAGATGTTTTGAACAAAATACAGCAATCTTGGTAGTGTTTTTTATTTTTTTTTTATTAGCGTCACTGTTACGGTATATATGTCATGGTAGCTTTTTACTCTGCCGGTTCAATACCGATTACCCGATACCAATTTGTATTTATTTTTTATGTTTTACTGCTTTTATACAATAAAATACGCCTTTATTCAAAACAGGTAAATACGTTTTTGCATCGCCATAGTCTGAGAGCAATATCTTTTAAATTTTTACTCTGTGCTTGGAGCTGTGTAGGGACTTGTTTTGCTGAGAGGAGTTGTCGTTTTTATTAGTCTCGATTTTTGGGGGGACAAGGCTTTTTTGATTGCTTTTAATCCATTTTTTGGAGGCCAGGGTGAGGAAAATACGCAATCCTAGTAGTGTTTTTATTTTTATTTTTTAACAGGCTCATCCGTTCAGTATCCCATGATAAGTTAGCTTTACTCTTTGGTCGCTACGTATATGGCGATACCCTATTTATATAGTTTTTTTATGTTTAAAGCACTTTTCTAAAAAAGGAAAAGTGTTTTTAGTGTGTATAACATTATTTATGCATCGCTATTTCTGAGAGCTATACATTTTTCTCTTTTTCCGTATACAGAGCTGTATAAGGACTTTTTTTTTTGCGGGGATGAACGGACATTTTTAATTGGTACAACTTTGGCGTATTCTAGGAGATTTTGATCGCTTTTTATTCCTTTTGATGTGCTGCGGGGATGAACAATAATCTTAATTTCTGTGATTGTTTTTTTTTTTTTTTTTTACGGGCGTTTCACCGTACGGGTTAATTAACATGACAGGGCAGGTCATTACGCACGCGGCGATACAAAATATGGGTTACTTTATTTTATTTTTGATCTTTTTTGGGTGATTGGCGTTTGTAAAGGGGGGATAGGGCGGTGTCGTATTTTTTATTTTATTTTTCGTGTTGTGTTTTACTTGTTTTTCACTTTTTTTTTTACTTTTTTCACTTTTCACATTTTTTTTTTACTTTTCCCCATAGGGGATTGAATGAGAGATCATTTAGATCTCTCATTCAATAGGAATCAGTGCTTGCTCGTTTCTATGACTGGGTTCCTATGACAAACTTTCTGTCACGATGCGGGTCATGCCCACAGGGCAAGGCCGGGTGTCGTGAAGTCACAGACAAACCCGTGAAGGCATTCTCTGCTCAGTGCTGTCTGTTCGAGGGCAGGGGCTGCACGGTTCGCCGATACAGTGCGCTGCTGCCGCCGACAGAGACGAGGAGGAGCGGAATCTCCTCCTGCGTTCTTTTTGTTATTGCGACCGATCGTCGCGATAAGTACGGGGTTAGTCGCCCCCCCCCTGGAAGCGATCCGTGTCGGGGACGTCGCGCGGGTGTCAGACTGTTATTATAAGCTGACACCCCCGCGCGAGCGCCGCGAACTCTGCTTTAGAGTTTCGCGCGGATTCCTCAGGAGTATCCATCGTCAGGTGCGTTAACCCCACAAACGACCGGTCGTATGGATACGCCAAGGTTGTTAAGGGGTTAAGGTATAACACAATTGTATTTAACATAAAAATCAATCAATTATGATAAAATGATAACACATGAGTAATATTGTAAAGACCGGGAGTAGTGTATGCACTGGACCACCGCAAGCGATGGTGTAAGCCACGCCAAGGAGCGGAATCTAAGTAGGTCCCGGCATTCATTATTTTTTTTTTTTTTTTTTTTTATTTTTATTTTTTTTTTTTTTTTTTCTACCAGTGCTGTCACAAAGCGGGATAGACTTGCTGTGGCAGGAATCCTACCAGGTCGCTACCCCAATGCGACTTGCTTGTGGGGGCAGCTGAGGTGTAGCATGGTACAAAGTCGTAAGGCAAATTTGTAGTCGGGGTTAGGCAGGAACGTCAGGACAGGCGGCAATGATTCGTGGTCAAGAGACGGAGGCAAACGATTCAATCCACGGTAATACACGCAAGGCAATAGGCAAGAGCACTAAAGATCTGGCAACGGGATCAGGAAGGGGAAGCTTAAAGGGGATTTGCCAATACGAAAGTTTCTTACCTCTCTCCTTAGCACAGGGAGAATGTCAACAAATCACACTGAGTCATGAAGCTGAGGCTGAGAGGTAGCGGGGTGATGTGAGGAGTGAGGAATCCAAGGGAGCGTCTCAAAACTAAATGAAATAATAAAGCAGTACATCATTGGATTCAATATAGCAAGACAGGACTCAGATGCACTGTTTACCCGGTGCCTTAAAAGTCATTCATTTTTGCCTGTCATCAGATAAGAAGGGTTTCACGCAAGCGAGGCCTTGTCAGCTCCTGGGGTTGTGACTAGGGAAAGCATTGAGTAATTAAGGGGGATTGAGAATGCTGTAGCTCTCAGAGTTTTTCCCTTTTTATAATGACAGCTATTTAGAAAAGTGATTAAATACCATTTTGGTGGATCCCTGTCAACATTACTTGGTGGCAGAACCCCCTTTAACCCCTTATGGACCAGCCTGTTTGACCTTCCTGACCAGCCCTATTTTTGAAATCTAACATGTGTTCAATTTATGTGAGAATAACTTTTTGGACACTTTGACCTATTCAGTGGATTCAGAGTTGTTTCTCGTGACACATTGTGGCTTTAAGTTATAGTAAGAAATTTTTATCCATACAATCCTTGTTTGTTGTGAAACATTTCAAAATTTCATTGAAAATTGGAATATTTGCGATTTTGAAATTGCAAAATTTCTGGTGCAAGACAAGTTAATTATTCACCACAAAATTGTTTATTACAGCATTACCATATGTCCACTATAGGTTGGCATAATTTTTTAAATGTCTCTTTTTTGTTTGTTTTTACGGAATTAGAGGGCGTAGAAAGTTTTTTTTCAGTAGTAATTTCTCACATTTCAAGAAAATTTGCAATATACATTTTTTTTAGGGACCATCCAGTTTCTGACGTGGCTTTGAGGGGCCTGCATGTTAGATACCCACATAAGTGATGCCATCTGAGATAACTAGACCCCTTACGTATTTACAACACTATTTGGAAGTTTCATAACCCTTCAGATATTTCACAGAAATTAAAGCAAAAGTGGAGGTGAAATTTCAAATTCACTTTTTTTGCAGGTGATTTTCAATATCTTATCCATTATTCAATGGAATACGTGTATATTGTTGACTAGGTAAATGAAACTTAATATCAATTCCCCAGGTCTTGCCGTTTTTTAGAGATATCCCATATGTGGCCTAGTGCATTATTTGGGTTCACTCATAAGCCCAGAATAGGGGAGGAGCACCTACTATATTGGGTTCATTGCTCAATACGATTTTATTAGCGCCATTTCAGGTTTGGGGGACAACTAAGGTGCTAAACTTAATAAACACCCTAAATAGACTGCATATTGGTAATACACCCCTTAATGAATACATTCAGGGGTGCATTGGAGTATATGAGACCACAGGCGATTCACAAATTTTTTTTAGGCATAAGGCTGTGAAAATTAAAAAAAATTTTTTTCAATAATCTGCAATTTTTAGCTAAAAATGTTTCTATATATACAAGAATCTGGAAATAAAAGAACCCTAAAACTTGTTAAGACAATTTCCTTCCAGTTCGGCAATACCCTACATGTGGGGTAAACTGCTTTGCTTGGGCGCATGGCGGGGCGTATTTGGGAGGGAGCGCTATTTGGCTTTTTGGAACGCAGATTATGATGGTGGCATGTGCATTTGCAGCCCCAACAGTAGCTGAACAGGCGAAACTTCCAGAAGTCGCCCCATTTTGGTTTCATCACCCTCAGAGGATCTCATTCTAGGATGTACTGTGCAGTTTGGATGCACAGGTGTTCCATAGTTTTTTTTTTTGCATTGGCCAATGAAATGGGGGAAAACGCAGTTCGATCATTGTTTTTTGAGTTTAAATTTTAAGCATTCGCCGTGCAGTGTAAATGTTGTGATACTTTACTATGGGGGTGGTACAATTACAATGATATAGATTTTATGTAGTTTTTTCTGTTTTATTACTTTTACACAGTAGAAATACGTCTATAAAAAATGCTGTTTTTTAGTTGTCCTATTCTGACAGCCATAACTTTTTTATTTTGCTGTGTGCTGGGCTGTGGATAGGTGTTTTTTGCGGATTAATTGAGTTTTTACAGGTACCATTATGGGAGCATATGATGCTATGTTTTCACTTTTTATTAGGTTTTTCTGAGATGTTTTGACAAAATACAGCATCTTTGTAAAATGTTTTTATTTATTTTTTATAGCGGTCACTGTACGGTATATATGGACTTAGTAGCTTTACTCGGAAGGTCATACGATTGCAAAGATACCCAATTTGTATATTTTTTTTATGTTTTACTGCTTTTATTACAATAAATACACTTGTATTCAACAGGAAAATTAAGTTTTGCATCGCCATAGTCTGAAGCATAAGTTTTAAATTTTTCTGTGCTTGGAGCTGTGTAGGGACTTGTTTTTGCGAGGATGAGTTGAGTTTTTATTAGTATCATTTTTGGGGGACAAAGGCTTTTTGATCGCTTTTAAATCCTTTTTTGGAGGCATGGGTGAAGAAAATACTGGCATTCCTAGTGTGTTTTTTATTTTTATTTTTATCAGGGTCCAACCGTGCAGTATCCGTGATAAGTTAGCTTTACTCTTTGGGTTGCTACGATTATGGCGGAACCCTATTTATATAGTTTTTTTATGTTAAGCACTTTAAAAAAAAAGAAAAAAAATGTTTTATAGTGTGTAAACAATATTTATGCATCGCTATCTTCTGGTGCTATACCTTTTTATTTTTCCGTATACAGAGCTGGTATAAGGACTTTTTTTACTGCGGGATGAACTGATGTTTTAATTGGTACAACTTGGCGTTTCTAGGGAGTTTTGATAGCTTTTTTTTCCATTTTATGTGCTGCGGGATTAAAAATAATCTTAATTCTGTGATTGTTTTTTTTGTTTTTTACGGCGTGTCACCGTACGGGTTAATTAACATGAATGATTTATAGGGCCGTTCCTTACGCACGCGGCGTACCAAATATGGGTACTTTATTTATTTTTGATTTTTTTGGGGCGATTGCGCGTTTGTAAAAGGGAAGGCGGTGTAAGTATTTGTATTTTTTTTTGTGTTGTGTTTTATTGTTTTTCACTTTTTTTTACTTTTTTTCACTTTTTCACATTTTTATTTTACTTTTCCAATAGGGGATTTGAATAAGAGATTCTCAGATCCCTCATTCAATAGAATCAGTGCATAGCTTGTTGCTATGATGGTTTCCTTATGACAAACTGTCAAGTCGATGCGCGGGCCATGCCCACAGGGATGTCTCAGACATCCGGGGTCGGGGCCGACGCTGCGGGATGTCAGCTGTAATATACAGCTGACACCCCACGCTATCGCGCGGAACTCTGCTTTAGAGTTCGCGCGCATCCTCAGGACGTATCATACGTCCAGGTGCGTTAAACCCCCAACGGGGACCTGGACGTATGGATACGCCCAAGGTTGTTAAGGGGTTAAGGTATAACACAATTGTATTTAACATAAAAATCAATCAATTATGATAAAATGATAACACATGAGTAATATTGTAAAGACCGGGAGTAGTGTATGCCACTGACCACTACAAGCGTGGTGTAAGCACACGCCAAGGAGCGGAATCTAAGTAGGTCCCGGCATTCACCAGAGCCTGTCACAAAGCGGGATAGACTTGCTGTGGCAGGAATCCTACCAGGTCGCTACCCCATGCGACTTGCTGTGGGGGCAGCTGAGGTGTAGCATGGTACAAAGTCGTAAGGCAAATTTGTAGTCGGGGTTAGGCAGGAACATCAGGACAGGCGGCAACGGTTCGTGGTCAAGAGACGGAGGCAAACGACCTGGACGTATGGATACGTCTAAGGTCGTTAAGGGGTTAAATAGTTTTGGTGAGACTACAGTGACTAGACATTTTCATGAAAGAGGCCATAGAGTTAGTGAGTTAAGATGGTGTATACTGGAGAAGGTGGTGTTGGGATGCTAAATTTAGTATAAGTTAGTTTAGGACTTGATTCATTGATGACCATAAGGGTTTGTAAAGGGACGGGTGTGGATCCGCTGGACACACCGCAGGCGTTAGTGGAAGCCCACGCAGGAAAGGAAATCTAAGTAGGTCCCGTTATTCACCAGAGGCCCGCCGCAAGCGGGATTGGACTTGAGCTGGCTGGAGTCTACCAGGTCGTTTTCATGGCGGGGCTTGCCTGTGGCGGCGGCAAAGGTGGCGTGTACAGGATTCGTAAGCAGGCTCGTAGGCGGGGACAGGCCGGAGGTCAGGACAGGCGGCTCTGGTTCTTGACTTGGACTGGCAGAAGGTCAGGTGGCAATGATTCGTGGTCTGTAAATGTAAGCAACGGTTCTCGGTACACGGGAAGACATGACTAAGCTTTCTAGGGAACGCTTTCTCCTAGGGAATACACACTAAGGATCCAGCGCGGGCCGCAGGAAGTAGGCGGACTACAAATAGAGCAGTGCCCGGCATTGACCAATTACACGGCACACTGCCACTTTTGAATTCATAACTGACGGCGCGCGTGCGCATAGGGGAGGAGCTACGTGCCGGAGACCTGTGGCCTGACAGTGCAGGCTGCGCGCAGGGTAAGCGTCTACAGAATGAGGGCCGGGACACGAGGCGGACCACTCGTGTCCCGAGTGCGGGACGGGGCTCCGTGGAAGCAGGAGCTACGGGTGACTGCGGACACTCGGGACTGTGGGCGCAGGCGTCAGTGACAGGTTTTATATGGCGTCTGTATTTTGAGTGGGGTGGTGGTGATTAGCAATGTTTTGATGTTGATGGTTACTAGTGTTGATTGAATTATGAACAGGTGTAAAGGTTATGACCTTGAAAAATTTGGACTCAGACATGGGGGGAGCATGCTGAGTAGGAAGACAGAGTCTTTCATAACGTCGCCGCTGCAAGATGCAGCATGTGTATTTTTCGCCTTCCTGTGCGAGGTGGTCGTATCTGTTATTGGAAGGTTCAGGGGTATGGAGGTCGTATTTGAAATTTGCAAGCGACTGGCGAGGGGTACGTGTACCGGGGTGGGTGGGGTGTTGTTGTGTACGGTGGGGGGTGGGCGGGGAGTGGGGGTAGGGGGATGATAGTAGCGGGTTGGCTCGGTGGGCGGGAGGTCGACTGAGGAAGGCGTGTGTTGGGCGGGGAATGTCCGCGCTGCGGTGTTCGTCTTTGGGAGAGTTCAATTGTTCGTTCCTTTGCGTTTATGGATTTCGGTCTACTTGTTCGTTTCTTTTTTTTAGTCTGACAGTGTCTCGGGATGGAGATGGTGCGTGTGCTGCGATGCGCTTCGGCACATCGGCAGCAGAGGGACGCGTGGGCTTGGAAGTGCGGTCGTGATTTTTGGAGGAGAATTTATGTCATGGTGGTTGGTGTCTCTAGGACCTGTGTGGCTTTGTTCTAACCAATTGATTCTTAGCCACATTAATTCATGCTTTACATGCATGTGCCTGTTCATGCTGGTGGTGGTAAAATTCTTTAGATTCTTTCATCTATTGATGCATTGAAAGCAAAGTTGGCATATGATGTCGGTTGGTGAATCTGAGGCTTGATCGAAAAAGGTCCACAGGCACTGTGATGCATGGCTGACTGCTTGATATTTCTGGCAATGGACCAGCTTCCTTCTCCTACTTTGAGGGCATCAGCGATTGGGCATCAGAGCAGATAAAATCATCCTCTTTGGCCTCTTGAGTCTTTGAAAATGCTTCTGGACCCCCAACCGCGATTGTGTCATCCAAATGGATTAAGGATTATCTAGAGCGGTCTATTTTATGGGGTGACATTTGGCCTTTAGTTTGGATCTGTTGATAATATGACCATTGTTCCTTGACTGAGAGGAAGAGGAGTTAAAACTGTGATGAAAGGTGTGGTTACCCATCGAAGAACGGATTGGTCGATGTCTTCAGTAAGAGAAGCGCACAGGAATCGACTGAAGCACGATGAGTGAGGGTCTGTGGTTTCTGAGACTGACGATGGTGCTGCTTGTGTCGTTGTTTGGAGCATGATAGGGAGCGCCTTGTCTTAGTACCTCTCAGCCGCAAATCCTACGCCCTCCATGTCGCTTTACCCACTGCTGTTCCTCCATGGTCAAAAATCTAGAATATCTAAATGGTCAAGATTTGTTCACTGTCTCTTATTGAAGAAACTGCACGCTCCAAAGGGACATAAAATCACAGTGTTCTTAAATGCTTTATAGATGCTAATGGCAAAACTAGGATTATAAACAGAAATTTTTTTTCTATGCCGATAAACGTGATGAAATGGGGGTTGTGTTGGAAGAACCCTCACAGCAAATCAACTGGTTTTAAACAGCACCTAAGAACCTTTACAATGGGCCAAATAGGATTATAAACAGATATTTTTTTCTATGCAGTATCAGTTTGAATATGAGGTCTCATATGGAAGAACCCTCACTCAGCAACTCAAGTGGTCTTAAATGCCCTAACTATGCATTACGGGACATAATAGATAGGATTATAGAAAACCGAATTTATTTCTAACAGTATCGGTGAAATGGGATCGTATGGAAGAGACCTCACAGCAAATCAGGTGGTCTTAAATGCCTATACTTTCCACCGCCAAATAGGATTTTAAACAGAGTTTTTTTTCTATGGAATATCTATACAAAACTCCCTAACTATTGCTGTGTATAATTCCCTAAGATAGCGGCCCCACCCGCACCCCCGAGTAATCTAAAAAGCAGCTTTCCTGTGTTAAAACTATTAAATGGTGTTTCTGCCTGCTGGCAAAACAGAAGACAGAGGCAGCAGCATGTTCACTACAGATAGTAAGGTGGAAATGGCGTCCAACAGGAAATACAGTGACATACACATAAGACGGTCATGTGATTTTAGCAGCCAATGAGATCCCTACACACTCAGAGGTGATGTTTTGACCCCCCCACCCCACCCCTACCTCCACCCCTTGTGCTCTGCACGGATTGGCTGGCTGCAAAAACTGAAGGAAGTAGCTGAAAATGGTACCGAACGGCTGTGCCAAAACGTACAATTCGTGCGAAACTAACGGTTTGGCTCGACACTAGCAAATAGCACACTAGGGCCACATACGGGATATCTCTAAAAATGGCAGAATCAGTATTAAGTTGCATATCCCTGGTCACATTTACCTTGTTCCAGTGAAAAAAAGATAAACATTGAAAATCTGCTAAAAGAGTTTTAAAATGTTATTCTCACATAAAGTCAGATTTAAAAAAAATGGGGCTCTTTCAGGGAGGTCAAAACTGGCTGTGGCAGGAAGGGGTTAAAGATCTTGCAAAAATAAGTCACTTTGCAATCTGTGTCCATTAACAATGTCTTACCTATTCTTACATATCCACTCTTATATGGACTACATCAGCTCATTAGGTTGCTATAGCTACAGACCTGTGTGATCTTTCCTGATAGGCTGCCAGTACTGGTCGCTATAGCTACAGACCTGGTATCCTCAGTGGTTCGTCACTGCAGGCCAGTAGTAGCTGGTAATACCAGTAAACACGTCCTTGAATTCAAAAATAAACTGAGAAAACAGAACTGAGGTAAAATGAACCGGTCTAGTAAGACAACCCCTTTAAGAAAGTCAGGTCAAAAGACACAGAGTAATTTCTGTCTAATCTGTTGATAGTAAGAGTTTAATCCCTGCACCAGCCTTCAGATCCCTGGAACACAGTCACCATAATGGCCACCAGTTGACAGCTGGACATAGAAGGAATGACAGGACAGATCAGGAACACAAACTATGAAGCAGTGCAGATAAGAAGTCACTGAAGCGCCAGAGTGTAGTCACATTAGAAAGTCCAGAGTCTAAACAATGGAGCTTGGCTATAGCATGGAAACTGGAGCTGTGTCAGATTATCAACATGATCTGGAGCTGGGAAAAATAATGGATACTCTTGCTGGGCATAAATAATGACATTGGAGCTGTACTGTAAGGTGGTAACTGGAGCAAGCTAGAACAGAACATCATCTCTAAAACTTAACAGAAATGTGGCCAATGAAGGCTTGACTGTAACGTGGTTACTGGAGTTGGGCAGGAACTGGGCACAGGACCAGTAGGTGGTTAGACATGCAAAGAAAAAGACACAGGATCCACAAACAAATACACTGGATCAGTAAATGATGACACATGATTTCTGATAATGAAGGTGCAGACTTACTTGGTCCGGACAGCATATGAGCCTAAAAACTTGCAGTGAAGTAAATAGTTAATTGAGTAGTAAAAATATATAAAAATATATAATTGCTTCTATATTTCATATAGTTAAAAAGATCTAGTGAAAGCCTATTAAGAAATGTGATAATACATCTGCTTACGCATTTCAAACAGTGCAGTCCTTGGTCACCCTCAAATAGGCCACCAGAATCAAATCTTATACTGCCAGCTGAGAAGAGGTAAAAGTAGGATATATTGGGCTGGGTAGATTGCAAGTCGCACAGTGTATTTCTGGATTGCTGACATGCCACAGCCCAGGCATATTTTGTCTTAATTTTTTATTATTTAAACAGATACGAGTGACAAAATGGGCACCACATTACAAGATTACAAATTAGGATACACAGAAAAAAACTACAGTTGTCACCAAAGTCTCCAATTACTGTACCCTTACTAAAATATATGTTATACTTATTTGTATGTAAGGAAATGCAGCCTGAATATTCATGTTTGATTTATTGGTAATGTAGAAATAGGGTTAATGTACATCAAAATCCTAGATGTATAGTAATCAAAATCAAAGAATAGATTCAAGCATTCAAGGAGCTCTATGTACAAAACAAACATACAAAGGAATTTGGCTTCTTATGTTATCTAGTAGCTACCAGAGGACTAAATGAACAAATCATAGGAAACAAAAATGAATATACTGTACTTGCTTTCTGTAAGTAAAAATAACAGTGTGAAGAGTAGATTAGATGTATGAGCATTTTCTGAACTCCCTTTTCTTCTTTGTTCTCTAGAAGGCAAACTGCTGCTTCATCTCCCTCCAGCCATTGATAATACGATTCAAAAACATCAGAGGGAATCTAACCCAAGATAGGTGCATCACTCGAGGGAGCTCGCTAGCCTTTGTTTTACAGTGTGGTTCCGCTTCAAATCATGAAGTATTTGCAAGCAACATCTTATTTCATGGCCCTGCTCCTTAATTTGAGAGATTAAACTTAATGCTGTCCGAAGGGCTTTTCTATGAAGGTGGTTAGCATAGCCATATTGGCACGGAAAATCAATTAATGCACTGACAGTGCTTTTGCATCACATGACGGCCACACTGCTTTGGTTGTCGATATGAAAAAATAACTAAGCAATTAAAATGAAGACATTGTGAGTAATACTGTATAAAATAAATCTATCTTTGTTCTTGGTATAATATGATTTGGATAAAGTGCAAGAACTGACGAACAGCAAAATTGCATACAATATTTATGTCTTAGTATGCAGAATAATGCTTGTTCCTTCCTACTCTACACCAAAAAGAGAGGTGATTTTTATTGTTAAGAATGGTACTGAAATTTCTTTATCATATGAGATGGACTTACACAATTGGACCAAGATACACTTAAAGGGGTTTTATCGTTTGAAGGTTTCATACACTTGAGCTAATAATATCAGTTTCAGTTTCA
The DNA here is from genome assembly GCA_025379985.1 of Phyllomedusa bahiana. Lineage (NCBI taxonomy): Eukaryota > Metazoa > Chordata > Amphibia > Anura > Hylidae > Phyllomedusa > Phyllomedusa bahiana. Next base: position 5,482 of record JAODAL010016170.1, on the reverse strand, counting down.
AATCCAGGGGTGAGTTTTTCTTCCCTCTAGGCGTGTATCTTCTGCCAGGAGACGAGTCTCCCCTCACTGAAGAGCTGTGACATCATCATTCTGGGTGTGCAGTGAAAGGGGAAGGATGTCTGGAGAGGATAGCTCTGCAGCCTCCTTCATGCTTCTTATGTCAGCAGAGCCTTCAGCTTCAATTTTGGCCCCTGGTCCAATTTTGAAACATCGTTTCAACACCTTTTGGAAACATTGAGAAATTGAGCCCCATTCCCCTGAAGGAACAAGAGGAGGCCCAAATGTTAACTGATTTGGGTGTAAAAACCTAATAAATAAGGGGGGAGTGTATAAGGCTGTGTTATATCAGAGGAGAGTGAATCTGTTAGAGTATGTTCACACAATGTATTGCGGCACGTACAGTACAATACATCATGTGTTTCGGGAGCTCGTGCTGATCAGCACGTACTCCTGCGGAGCGGGCGGGCGGCTACCCGCCGGCCCCATAGACATGCATTACTTGTGGCGCATAATCACCGCTAACAGTTGACATGTTACTTATCTCCCCGCGCATACAAAAACGTTAAATTTGTAAAACCGGGGGGGACGGGGGCATAACCCCCATAGTTTTCTATGAGAGCTATGAACTACCGTAATTATGGGGCGCATTTCCCCGCATATTAAGAGCAATATGCCACGAAATATGTGGCGAAATGCACTCCAAAATAAGCTGTGTGAACATACCCTTAGAGACTGAGAAATTGCCCAGATCCTTAATAGACTGGATAGGAGCATAGAGAAGCTGAGGGGCCCCTTTGTTTTTACTTTTTAATTTAAAAAAGCTCAGAGGGGGAAAACACAGAGTGGGAGGCAGCCAAACACCACAGGGGGGGTTTCCCATCCCCGGGGGGTGGGCAAAAAAAGGGGGAAAAGAAAATTTAGTTTTTGGGCCAAACACCCGAAAAGGGGGCCCTGTCCCCAAACCCGCAGCGCAGAAATCTATAGAAAACCCCCCAGAAAAACCATATCTACAAACTAAGTGACTTAGGTAATGCAAACCAATTGCAAATGTGCTTATTTTTAGTGTCCCCAACATTTGAGATATGATCTTTGTAGTAAGAAAACCCCTTTAAGAACTTCATGTTAATATTCTTATTATTTATTTTAAAGCACCATTACTTCCAGGCCACTTATAAGCAAAGTGGTTCAATTACATAATAAGAGACAAGGACAAATACAATCTAAGCACTAAGTAACACACTGATACGGAAGGAGAGACGAAATTGCCCGCAAGAGCTTACAATCTACAAGGGGGCGACCCAAGATGAGGGATGGAGATGTTTGTATTATAGTGTAGTGGCAGCAGGGTTATTGTATACTATATGCTGTACTGAAGAGATGGGTTGTCAGGTCACTTTTGAAATTAGTGAGGGTGGAGAATGATGTAATGTGTTGGGATAATGAACTCCAGAGTATAGCTGTGCAAAGGAGAAATCTTGGAGACAATTGTGTGTCATGTCAATGTTAGTAGCTTGAACTGAATTCTCTGGGCAATTGGTAGCTAGTGAGGAATTGGCAGAGGAAGAACGAGGTGAGAGGTGGATAAGATAGACAGTTGAGGATGAATTAAAAGGGGAGCAATAGTGCTACATGGGAGGGCACAAAAAAGAGTGTTGAGGGCATGAACATACAATTTTGTGAAGTAAAAGTCAAGAAAGGAGCAGATTCAGAAAAATTCTGAAACATTTTTCAGGTGGAGGCGACAGGAGGTGGTTAGAGATGGGCAAATTGATTCTAACGAAGTGGACTTTGTTTAGAATTTCAGGAAAACTTCGGTTCTGAACGAAGTCGAAGTTTGGGGTACTTTGCGGGAAGAAGGTGCTTTTGATTGATAAAATGGCTGCGAGCACATGGCGTTTACATGGGAAAATTTCTGGGAGGAAGAAGGGCCATAGCCTGCATGACATGTGCAGAGATGAAGCCAATTAGAGACCGCGGATTTGTGACGTCACCGCACTATATAAGTCCGGGCGTGACGCTGTGAGCTGTACTGAATAGGGAAGGTGCAGCCGCGGCTGCTTATGATAGCTGATACTAAAGAACTCATTTTTATACAGCGATTTTTGGGAAGTGTCACAGGTTGTCTCAGAGACTGCTTCTCTTACGTTCTAATTCTGATTTTATGGGGTATTGGAACTGAAGTCCAGTGTGCGTCCAAGGCAGCTGCATATACATTTTAATGCTATCTGCTCACAGCACATTGAAAATCCAAGGGTTATCTAAGCCTGTTCCTATTGTATTCATTTAAAGAAAAAGCGTTTTTACAATTTTAGCATAATTCATAACCGAAGGTTAATTACAAATTTTTCTGTTGTTGTGTACCGTAAAATACACGCCATTTTAACACGCTACAAAGCTGGTAATTTTTGGTTGCTCATTTCTTTTGCGCAATTTATATCCAGGGGTTAATTAAGCGTTGTTCTGCTGTTGTGGTCACAAGAAACGTTCTTTTTCACCGCCAAAAAAGAAATTTTGCCTGTAGCATAATTCAAAACCAAAGGTTAATTACAAGTTTTTCTGTTGTTGTGTACCGTAAAATAAACGCCATTTTAACACGCTACAAAGCTGGTAATTTTTGGTTGCTCATTTCTTTTGCGCAATTTAGATCCAGGGGTTAATTAAGCGTTGTTCTGCTGTTGTGGTCACTAAAAGAAATGTTCTTTTTCACCGCCAAAAAATAAATTTTGCCTGTAGCATAATTCACAACCGAAGGTTAATTACACGTTTTTCTGTTGTTGTGTACCGTAAAATACACGCCATTTTAACACGCTACAAAGCTGGTAATTTTTGGTTGCTCATTTCTTTTGCGCAATTTACATCCAGGGGTTAATTAAGCGTTGTTCTGCTGTTGTGGTCACTAAAAGAAACGTTCTTTTTTACTGCCAAAGAGCAAATTTGCCTGTTGCATAATTCATAACCGAAGGTTAATTAAGCCTGTTTGTGCTTTTATATTCAGTTAAATACACAGTGTTTTTAAATGGCACATACAAGTAAATTTTTCCTGGCCATTTTTGGAGCGCAATTTATACCCAAAAAGTTACCCAAGCTTGTTACTGGGTTCTTTTGGAGTCAAATACAAGGTGTGTATTTTTCATATACAGATATCTTCATCAAACAGTGTCTGTACATTTTAAAAACAAACAGTATGTCAGACAGAGAGGTGGCAGGCTCTTCACCTGCGAGTGGTAGTGGCACAAAGCTTCCTGGAGCAGGCCCAGGTCGCAGCACAGCAATGGGACATCGCAGCAGAGGTCACTCGGTGAGGCCACAACTGCCACTGTCATCAAGCGGCTGTGTGTTGACCAGCAACCCAAGGGGTCTTGATTGGTTGACTAGGTCATCCACTTCCTCCCAGATGACATCTGACAACCCCAGCCAAGAGTTGTTGGGATCGCCAGACACAACCCTTAGTTGGCATGGCCCGGGAGCGGTAAAGCGGCCTTCACCTGTCCTCAACCCATTTCTATCCCATCCGGTTTCCCCTCAGCAGAGATCTACTATGTGGTCTGGGCTCAGCGCCACTATATAGCGAGGATAAACAATTTGAGGAGGGCATCAGCAGCTACTTTGGCAGCGAAGAAAGGGGGCCCAAATTTATCCCCTGCTTCTTGCAGTAGGCGGCAAATATAGATGTGGGAGAGTGGCTTGGGAGGTCATGTTGTGAGGGGTCAGTCTGCATACAAGACCGGTGATGAGGACAGCAGTGACGATGAAACACAAAATAGATGATGAGTAGCCGAAACCCCACTAGGAAACCGGGTGAAGCAAGGGCTTCATCATCGTCAGGAGAAGAGGGGGTCAGCTTGCGTGTCAGGCAGCGGCGCAGCCAGCAAGTGGGTTGTGTGGCCGTGAGTCAGCAGGGTAGCAGAAGTGTGAGGTCGGCAGCCAAGCGGCCACGGGGTAGAAAAGCCGCTTCGCAGGTTCAAGAAAGTTGCGGCACAGGGGCTCAGCGAGGCAGCGGTGGTAGTAGTCACTCAGTGCGGAGCATTGGCGGTAAAATCAGCTACTCGGTGGTGTGGCAAATTCTTTGCTAAGACACCGGAGGAGCCGAATATGGGTAAAATGTAGAATTTGTGGGCAGAAAATTAAGCGTGGCCAGGGAGCTAACGTTGGCACCACGGCCCTGCATCAACACATGCAGCGTCACCATACAGTGGCCTGGGAGAAACGTGTCTCAGATGTGGTTGGTCCATCCTGCGCTGCAGCAACAGCAGCAGCAGCGCCCAGTGGCACGCATGCCATTGCGCCAGTCAAGGCTCCACCACCTCTGCAGAAGGAGCTGTTTCTCTTTGTCATCATCTCCCTCCAGATGCTCCTGTAAACCCCGCTACTCATGGCGGCCCGCAGTCGTTCAGCGAGGCGATTGCAAAGAGACAACATATTTCGTCCAAACCATCCTAAGGTGCAGAAGGGTGAAACCAGGGGTCCTGTCCAAGTTGTTGGTACTGCAGTACCCCCCCTTCCAAATGGTTCAGAGAACTAATGGCTTGTGTCGAGCCGAGATGGGAGAGTTTCCAGCCGTATTTATTTTCCAAAAAGGCAGTACCAGCATTTCATAAATTTGTAAAAAAGAAGGTGGGCCCGTCCTTGGCTTTTCGTTTGTTTTCCCAAGGTGCAGGCGCGTGGACATCTGGGGCTGTAACTACGGCAGGGCCATTTCATGCCTTTACCGGGCCCCCTGGGTGAAAGTGCTTCCTGCCCACCCCACCAACAACTTGGGGCAGGAGACCGCTTTTCCCCACGTTGTAAAAAGTGGCTCCTGCCCAATGTCCGCCCCCCTCCTCCTCCACCCCTCATCATCTCGCCCCCACAAGTACTGCTCCATCATCCCCATGTTGGGCACAGCGGTGTCCCAGTTTCACACCTGGCTGCCTCGGCAAACGAAGTCAACCCGGGAGGAAATGCCCGCGTCAGCAGCAAGAAATCGATGGTGGCTTTCTCCCGCCAACTCAAATCGGACCATGGTGATGGACAATGGAGAACATGGTGTCCCCTGCACCGAGGAGGGATTTTCCAGGCCCTGCTGGGCAGTGTTCAATCTGGTTGTGAAAAGGTTTCCAAGTCGAAAATGGGGCCCGGAAACTTCAGCACTTTAACCCTTCCTACAAAGCCGGACCCCCCGCCCCGATTGCAGCGGCTAGAAATTTGGCGAATCGTTTTAACGAAGTGGAATTCGTTTTTGAATTTCAGGAAACTTCGGGTTCGAACGAAGCGAAGTTTGGGGTACTTCGGGGAAAAAGAAATGTGCTTTTGATTGATAAAATGGGCGACACATGGCGCTCTGGGGCAAAGCACTCTGGGAGGAGAAGGGGGATAGCCCCATGACTGTGCAGAGGTGAAGCCCAACAGAGACCGGGGATTTTGTGCGTCACCGACTTTAAGTCCGGGGCGCGAGCCCGGGGGCTCACACTCCTTCATTTTACTGATCAGGGAAGGGGGGGCT
>JAODAL010016169.1:0-81538 GCA_025379985.1 Phyllomedusa bahiana | reverse complement strand
GAACCGAAGTTTTCCTGAAATTTAACGAATTACCTTTAGAATCAATTCGCCCATCTCTAGTCCTAATGCAACTGCGTCACTGAAAAAATTATTTTAGATAATTTAATTTTAGTTATGACTGTTGAAACGCAGGGAGGCAAAAACTGAAAAACATAGCTGGTCTTTAAGGCCTTTTCAGGCTTTGTGCTTAAGGGGTTAAGCTTTGCCAGCTCCTTTCACTAGCTGTGCTTGTTGGAAGATCATTGGTGATAGATGGTTGTAAAAAAATAATGACACCATCCAGGCAGGAGGTCTGGTTATAAATGTGACATGGCAAAGCTATATTTCTCAGGAGAGGAAGCTCCTAGTGGTAGAGAAAAACTTACATGCTGCCAAGATGCATTGTTAACTGCTGAGTGACTTTGTTATCTTTGAAGTAAATGCACAGATATGTGCTCTGCAGACCTGACAGGTTGGCACAAAGCTTCTCCCTAGTCAGTAACTAGGTAGTAGTCAAGTTTTTCTCAGTAGAAAGATAACAGCAAAAACTGAAAAGTTCCATCCTGCTGATAAGACAAAGCAACGTGTGGTCAGTGACCTAAGGAAACTTGTGTAAGCAAGCAAGAGATAGGAACTGCTTTAACTCTGAAATGAAGCAAAATTGAAACAGCAATGTATTTGTAAATAATCTTTATTTTCCTTTGCCACCAACATGTCTAAAAATAATTAATGAGATAGGAATGCCCCTTTAAACTCTAAAGGATTTTTTATATATAGAAATGTATGTTTCTGCTGCTGTAATAAAATAAACAACAACAAAAAAACGCTTGCTAATCATTGCCATTCCAACGCTATTCTGCCAATGTATTACCATTAGGATTTCACAATGATCACAGTTTATGATGGAAACTAGAATGCTCTGCTTGATTTATAAAACAACAGACCCCGCTGGTGCCTTGACAACAATGGGATCTGTTTGGTTCCACCTAGGTGCCTGTCATATTTAGGGGATGAATGCTGCATGTTGCACTATTTTATGCATCAAATATGACTGAATCTGCACTGGAGGCAATAAACATAACCTTAGTTGGCAATTTGTTGTAATGATAGATTTTTAAACAATGTTTAATTCATTTTATATTAAAATAAATGTTAAATAGTAAATCATAATGCAAAACTGAAGTCTTTACACAGTGTTACACTGATGTCACCACTGTAGGATAACAATAATGATAGTGTAATTGGAAATCTGTAAATTCTATATTTTGCATTCTCGTCATTTCAACCTTTCGTGTTCCTAATGTTTTTTGGGTATATGGCTATGTGTCAGTTAAAACTAGTGTAGAATAAGATTCAACTCACATTCTCTGGTGCCAAGAATATGTGTTGTGGATATTACAATCATTGAAAGGGTTTTCTTAGATCATAATATGTTTGGCCTGTTTGTGTTTTCAAGCCAACCCTGAAACTTCACTGACCAACACAATAGAGAGGTCGCAGTGCCACTGTTAGCACCACTTCCTCTTCATTGTTTACATAGACACAATGGCTCATCCCTATGTGGCTGTCTATGGAACTGCAGAGTGTGGCACTATGCCCATGTAAACAATGGGTGCACATTCATTTTGCTGATTGGTAGGCCTAAAAGTCATCTCCCTACTAATCAAACATTGATGGCCTAGGCATAAGCCGTCAATGTCATGATCCCAACAACTCATTTAACAACACAAATGATGTGAAAAAACACACCTTAAGGTTCTGTTCATGTTTTATTTCAATAGAAAATGTAGCTGCATGAATTTGTTATGTCAGTGGCCAGAGCTTCATGAATTTATCTCCATATTCACTTAACTGGTAAAAAACATCATGAAAATGCAAAAATGAAACTTCACTTCCCTTCACAGGAATGTGGTTTTCTTCAGATGCACATATAGTAACAGGATGGGGTTAGAGCAGCGGGCAACCAACAACTAACCAACTAAAATAACCAAACAAAACATGGGTGAATAGTCACAGCTTTCTTAAAGTCTTTCTTAAAAGGGTTTTATCACTACAGTTACATAGTTTGTAAGGCCCAATAAAGACAGTCGTCCTTCCAGTTCAGCCTACTGTGCTACAGTGTTGTTCCAGAAGAAGGCAAAAAAAAACATGAGGTAGAAGCCAATTGTCCTCAATTTAAAGGAAAAAAATTCCTTCCCGACTCCAATCTGGCAATCTTAATAAATCTCTGGATCAACGACCCTTCTCCAGAATCCTAATCACTATAACCAGAAATGCATCCAAACCTTTTCTGAACTGTTAGTGATGTCACTATGGTGAGAAAACCCTTGTAACTTAACAGAAGCTTGTAATACATAATGTAAGAAGAACAAACACCAAACAATTTACAGTTTAAAATTCCAAACCATTATGTAAATATAATTAAATATCCACTAGCCACTAGTAGAAATTCCCACTAGCTACACTCACACCCCAGTGAATCAAAATGTAAAATCCTCCTAGTATTGAAATGTCCATACCATAAATGAATCCCCTGTTGTCAAGGCATAATATACTGTAAGATTTCGAGGTGAGGACAATACCTACCTATGCAGTGAAGAGAGATTATAAGTTTATTGTATACTAGCTATGAACACCTTAGCGACAATAGATGTCTTCGAGTTGCGCATGTTCTGAGAATTCAGGCATTCTAGGGAATAGATGCGAGGGAAATTCTGCCTGCACATGCATGCACCTCACAAGAATATGTGATTTAAATAACCAAATGGTCATAAAAGGTGATGTATATGTAAGAACACCAGACACATAAGTGTATGTTCAAACAGCGTAATTTCGTGGTGCATTTCGGTCCACAATTGTGCTTCAAAACTGCCGATCAAATACAGTAATTTATAGCTCTCATAGAGAGCTATGAATTTAGTCCATGTTCCCCAAAGCATATTGAACACCGGGTGAAAGAAGTGACATGTCACTTCTTCCCGGAGTTTATGCACCAGGGATGATTGAAGTGAATGATACAACACCCACCCTCTCCCCCACCCTTCAGAAGTATGCGCTGGCCAGCGCATACTTCTAAATACCCGCCGTTTTTCGTCGCATACAATATGCACCGCAATACACAGTGTGAACATACCTTAAGGCCGTGTTCACACGGCTTATTTGTCCGCGGATTGGCGCCGTACTCCGCGCCGGATTTGCGCGGCAGTACGGCGCCAATCCGTCGCAGTAATTACGGTAATCCACTGCTCTCATAGAGAACAGTGGATTCCGTCGCTCCTCCCCGCTCGGCGAATCCGCCGGGCGGGGAGAAAGTGACATGCACATTATCCACGGCGCGTATTGCGCCTGGATAATGCAAGTCTATGGGGCCGGCGGGCCGCGCCCCCCCCCCGCCCCTTATTCACACCGGAATTGCAAGCGCAATCCGGCTCGCAAATCTGGCATGAATAAGCCATGTGAACGGGGGCTTAGAGTGATGTTTATTTGTTTTGAATGTATTGAATGTTTTCATATATTCCTTGATTAGCATTGGATTAAGATCTATATGGTCATGTGATAATGTGTTTTTAAGGGGAAGACCAGTGATTGCCTACATGCTTGACAAAGGAGGTGTGGCCACCAAAACATAGTGGGTGTGTTCTCATATGTGGTAAGGACATTTCCTATAGAGGTCTCAGCTCATCAAAAGGGAAAGAACTTTGGATTCTTACATCTAGTGTGGATAAGGATTGGTGTGAACCACATGGAACTACAGGTTAGATACGTGACTTTGTTCTGTTAATACAAAGGAATTGTAGATGAAATAGTAAAATTTCTATATTTGCTAAAGAAAACTAAAAGAGTGATGCGTTATTGAAGCGGCATTTAAATCTATTATGTGCCGAAGTGTGGAGAACGGGATCCTCCATCATGCTGCTATGCACATAACCTGTGATTTAGAAAAGTGAAGATGTAATAAATATTTATACTAAAGGACCCCTGTTGTCAAGGACCTGTCACAGTATGCAGACTTGACTACTTATGTCTGCATACCCATACATACCCAAAGTGCAATACCTCCGAAAAGCCATTTAAAACATCAAGGCCCATCTCTGTAAGATGTATGTCATGAGAGCCAATGTAGACAAAAAAACACTCAGCCCCCATCTTAGTAAAGAAACTTTGCAACTGCTTTGTAATTTTTGACCCTTGTTCTAGTCAGGGCCAAAACAAACACTGTATCCTGGCATTTAAGGCACATGATGATTTTAGACCAGAAAACTTCCAGGCCTGGTTATGCAACCCAGAAACATATACAAGTGCAAAATGTTCTTGATCAGGTTCCTCGTTGTCTTTCCCTTTTGCGTTAACCAGCTGAATGTTAGGTATACGCCATCTTGAACTCAGGGCCTAACTCTATTCTGTCATCCCATAAAATCCCATCCAATGCACCTCAACTTAATCCCTAGATAGCTGTCATCCAGGGGCGGAACTACAGGGGAAGCAGACATAGCAGTTGCTACGGGGCCCTGCCTCCTTAGGGGGCCCGGGGCCCATAGCAGCCATTACTACATCTGCTAGCTCTGTCTTTCCGCCCCTGGGCCCGGCCGGCAGGGAAAGTAACTGCAGCCCCGTGCAGGCCTAAGGATGGAAGAGGGGGGGGGTGGGGGGCTGCATTGTCAGAGTCACAGCTCCTGCTCCCACCCCCCCCTCCTCATCCAGTCCAGTACAGAAAAGAGGGGGGTGGGACAATGGGGGGGAGAAGAAAAATTCCTCAGCCTCTGCCGAAAAAGTGAGTATCGAGACTGCTCTGCTGTGTGCTCACTGTCCCCAGTCAGAAGGGGAGAAAACACCCCCAGGCAGCGGAACCACACATAGTCATGTAGACTCAACCCCACCTCCACCTTTATGTGCTGCTGCAGATGTGACTTCAGATGAAGGGGTTTAAATGTGGGGGGGGGGCCGGGGGGGGGGTAGTGTTATTTTATTGCTCTAGGGAGGAGTCAGGGGGTGTGATGAGCTGACACGCTGGGGACTTTCTGTGCGGGGGCTGTCTGCAGTCACCTTCACCCTGGACTGGTGGCTAAAAAGATGGTGATGAAAAGACGGGAAGAGAGGGGTCCAGGGAAGGTGCAGGGCTTACATAAAAAAGGTCCATCTTGCGGGTTCACCCGGGTTTCACCCGTCATTCGGGTTCCATTAAAAAACCCCCAAACGAGGGGGGGGGGAAAAGGGGCCTGACATCTGTATTACAATGGACCGAGACGGCCGTCTGTTCTTATTAATTACTATAGGTTTGTTTTTTCCCGCTGTGGCGTCCTGCGTTTAGACATAAAAAATAGCAGGGTTTGCTGCGTATTTTTTTGTTATTTCAATGGAACTGTGAAGAGGTTTCCCAAACAAAAACCTGCAGGTATTGTGATCGGGCCTAGGTGCTATAAATTTTTCCCTGGGTGACCTTTTCATTTCAGCACTTTTTAAACCCCCTTAATGCCAGACTATTTTTTTTTTTTTTAAACATTCCTTTTTCCCTCCCGCCTTCCCAGAGTCATAACTTTTTTATTTTTCCATACTGAATATGAGGGTTTTGTTTTGCAGGACAAGATTTCTTTAAATGGTGCCTTAAATGTACCATGAATATAGGGGAAACCGTGAAAAAAAACTTATTTGCGCCATGTTTGCGGGGTTTTTTTAGGGCTTTAAAATCTGCGTAAAATGTTTTTATCTGTATTCTACGGGTTTGATATGTATCCCCCAATACCAAAAATGTGGTTTCCCTTTTGTTTGGTCCCAAAAACATTCCAAACTTTTTTTTTTTTTGAAATGTACGATATGTCGCCATTTTTTGCGACCAATAATTTTTTTGTCCAACACCACGGATTTTTGGAGGGGTTTTTTTTTCAGGTGAGGCATTTTTATTGCTATCAGTTTGGATTAATGCGGGCTTTTTTTTTACTTTTTTCCTTTTTTGGGAGTAAAAAGACCAAAAAACAACAGTTTTGGGGTTTGGAAATTTTTTTTTTTTTTGGTGTCGCATAAAGATAATGATGTTAGATTTTTGTAATCAGACTTTTTTGGCGCGGCATACCCAAATTATGTAACCCTTTTATTATTTTAAAAAATAAAAATTAAAAAGAGGGGGGTTTGACTTTTAATTTTTTTTTTTTTACTTAGGGTGCATCACCCGTGATCATTTTTCAGCCTAATGCATTGCAATACAATTTCATTAGGGTGTAAAGATGGTGCCAGTTTCTCATTTTTTGACGTCACGGGATCTTTGCCATGGCGTCTAAGGACAGGTTGGGATTTGGATTAGATGCAATTAGCAGTGTGCCACAGCTATGTAGTGGGATCCATCCCAAAGTCGGTAAAGGGTTAATGCCCCAGGGATTATTTTTATAGTCCTATGGGGCCCCCCCCCCCACAGGACTGTAGTTGCTTGCTGGTTCATGTAGATCCAGCAGTGCAGCGATCAGAGCCAGTGTGAGCACGACTTGGAGCTTGGATTTAAGTTGGCACAAGTCCCAAACCTTTTAAACACCCCTCCTCCCAAGATGTTGTAGACAATAGTAGACACAGCATCTTTTTGTGATTAACGTGGAAGGCAGCTCCCTTGTGTAACCATCGGCATCGCTGCAACATGATGGTCGGATTTGGATGGTTGAGTGGCAGCGGGAAAGGCTAAATAAGGGCCTTTGGTTTGGGCCATTTTTGGCCCTGCTAGAGACGGGTTCTAAAAAAGCTGCATGTCACAGCCCATAATACATGCAATACATTATTTTTACTGCTGTGTATTATATAAGTGATAAAGCGATTGCCGGGTCGGTCCTCCATGTTATGTAAGATTTATAAGAAATACACGCATGTAATTTTTTGGGGGGGGGGCCCCACTGAAAAGTGTGCTTTGGGGCCCAGCCATTTCTACTTACTCCCCTGCTGTCATCTGATCGAATTCTGACCCTCCTTTTAGCACAAAAGATATAAGAATGGCAAATGATCCAAATAATAAACTTTCAGAAACATGCAATGTGCAAGTAACTTATGTATAAAGTCCAGTTTAAGAAAGTGTAATACATGAACCACTACCAGACCCACAAATCATATAAGCATCTCTACCTCCAGTCTGGATTGTTGCTGTACCAGGTCTTTTTGCACCATATGCCCCACCTACAGAACCTGCAGTTAAGCAAAGGGAAACACTGCCCATTAACCATTGAGAGTGGAGGGCAAGGAGAAGATGAAAAGGATGGGTGGCCTGAAGGAGCAAGTTGCTCTGGTATCCACGATGAGCAACTTGATCCTTTCTAACAATTTCTCCAAACCTGACTAAACAAATGAACAAATTAAATCTGTCATGGTCCATGCCACGGTCCCTGTTCTGGGCCGCGACATGGCCATGTTCCTGCTTCTGTCCTCGCACTGCGGCCTCTGCTTCAGTCCGCCGATATATTTTTCTGTTTTTCCTGTTCAACTTCTTTTGGGGGCTACTTTACATCTTCCTGTTGACGCATTGCTGAGACACAACATGATCATCGTACCCTGAAGCCCCATATCAAGTGCAGCCCCGATAAATTCTCACCTTTCATAGGAGCGGTTCCCTCACCATTAACAGAACATACAGGAAACAAAACTGTATTTACAATAAACTATTAGTATTATTTCCAGAATGAGTGTCTCATTAGCTTATTATGACACCTAGTACTCCTTAAAAAATAGTTTGACACAAATTTCTGTTAAATATTATATCTCCTTTTCTTAAGTATGTAATAGTTCTCGTTTTCGTACAAAATGGTACAAGGCCGCTAGAACACAATGAACTTATCAGTAGTTTTCCATTAAACCTAACCATGCAGAACATAAGTTACTTGGCAGAGAAACAAACTGGCAAGTGAAGATCCAGATACGGTGTGTTGGCACAGCTGGCATGGGCTATCTGAAGAATCCGTTTGACTGTGTCATTAAAATAATTTTGCATGAATGAAGCCAAAAAGACATGGACTGAATCCGTGAGTAGACATGCTTGAATTCAGTTAGCATATTCCAAAGTGTTATGAGGTTTGTCTTTATGTTTCTGTCGAGCTTTACTTCTTTTTCAATAAAGTAGGAATAACTTAGAAACAGAACTTGGTATATTTCTTGGAAATGGATTTTGTCAAACATTGTACTTTTATTCTGTGGATAATTTGGGATATTTTAAACAAACATTTGCATTGTGAATGGCATTAATTAACTCTAATACAGTGCTGCTATTAATTCTACGACATGACACACTATACTGTCTATATACTTTGTATGCCTTGTATTACATTACAGGTTAGTCCACCCAAATATTTGTCTGGTAAAATTTTTCTAAAATTAATAAAAAATTAATACTGGTAAGCTCATGGCACACCCATGTATAGGGCATATATGGATTGTTGTCGTGAGAAAACTCTTTTGAGACTCATGTCACATATATTGTTGATTTAAAAAAAGAAGCATTTTGGGCTGTGTTTTTCTGGCATTTTTATCTGCTGAAAATGTTACAACCAGATTTTAGCTTCAAGTCAGCATGGAAATATGAAATGTACCGCAAAGTTTTTTTTTTCTTTGCGCCTTTTTTTTAAAGGGAAACTGCCAGGTGATTTTTGCTGATGATATAATAGCATGAGAGCAACTGATCTATGTGAAATATATGTTAGCATGATTTGCAGCACAATTTCTAAGGAGAGGTATTGAGGGTCCTTTTTACCCAGCCCACATACAGTGCTTGGCAGTGTGTGCTATAATTACACAGATGTGTCAATTACTGAATATGGACAGAGTAAGCAGCACTCCTGCTTTCTCTCCTGGGAGTCCTGTCAGGATTTACTCTGCTTTTTACTCAGGATTCCTGCTCTAAATCAAATAACCCTTTATATCAAAGATGACTGTTTCTCTTTTCCTATTATGTCCTGGCAATATGTCAGCTCAGTAGCTCAGGATGATACATTCCATCTAATCCTATAAGTCTCTTTTTTCACACTACCATTCTTGGCCTAAGCGAGTGGCATGGGATTTTGGTAGATCACTTCTTAAAAGTCAGCCATAAAAAACATGCAACGTGGCATCTAACTCTGCATCTTAAGCCTGAACCAAGTGGTCCCAGGCTCACATGTGGCGCAAATGCTACCTCCCCTTTAACCATAATATCCCTCTTACCTCTGCATGCCTTTTCACAGCCAGAAGAGAAGAGACTTAGGCTATGTTCACACGGCTTATTTCAGAACGTATTTACATCGGATTGCCGATCGTAAATCCGTTCCGAAATCAGTTGAAAATCAGTTGAAAATAAGTGCCACTAAGTGTGGCACGTATTTGTAACTGATTTCCCGACGGATTCACCATCTCCATTCATTGTAGGTGGTGAATCCATCCGTAAATAATTGACATGCACATTGTTTTTTTCCGTCCGGATTGCCGTCGTCAATCCGCGGCGGCAATCCGGCACGAAATAACCTCGTGTGAACGACGAGCCGTATTTTCTATTGAAATCAATAGAAAATAGGCTGTTACTTATTTCTGACTGATTTGTGCCGACAGATTGACGATCGTCAATCTGTCGGCAAAGCCGCGGCGAAATAAGCCGTGTGAACGAGGCCTTACTCTGACTTGCTGTGTCTGAGCATCATCTGCATGACACACAGCTATGACTATCATGCAACTCAACAAAAGGGAAGGAAGAAGACAGCACCACATAGAAACCGAGAAGAATGCAGACCAACACAATATTCCAGGGTGTCTGGCAGATGAAGGAAGGGAGTTGCTATGACTATCCAGGACTATTCCAGAGTGTCCCTGGCCCCATTCTGCTGTCTTTATCCCCTTCTGACATGCAACTTGTACCCTACCAAGGCACCAAATCACCGGAGTGCTTCAAGGTTCGGTATCTCGATGCCTTTAGCCTCTTACGCAGAACGCCTCAAAAGTAGTTAATGACCAGAACATATTTTTAGTTTTTGCCTCCTTGCATTTCAACAGTTGTAACTTTTTTATTTTTTCAATGACGCAGTTGTGTGAGGCCTCGGTTTATTCGAGACAAGTTGTACTTTATGGGGGAATAGTTTAAGTTCACTTATAAATAGTTGCAGAATTTTTCTTTTTTTTTTCTTTTTTTACACCATTGGGTGTAGGGTTTTTTGTGTGTGTAATATATGCAAAATTATTTTTTATTAAATATTTATTTTTATTTTATTATTATTTTTAAATTTTTTTATTTATTTTTTTTTTTTTTTTTTCTTTATTTTTTAAATCCCCTGAAGGGAGAACTATTTTATTTTTATTACATTTTTTTTTTACACTTAGTAATGTATTAGCATATTCATATATGCTAATACATTATAATCTGTGTCAGTCTGACACAGGCAATAATCAGAACATCACAGTCTGCCCTGGTCACTGGATTTTTACACAGACAGCCCTGGGGCTACTCTACGTCCCCAGGGCTGACTGTGCAGCCATACCCCGGGCTCTGTCGGGTCACCGGGTGTTCTGATCACCCGACAGAGCAGGGGTACCCTTTGATTGCGCTGTGGTGACAATCCGCCGCAATCAAAGGGTTAAAGCACCGGGGTGCAGAGGTTCCCCCACTCCCCGGTGCTCGCAGGGAATGCTCTGGGATCAGGGCTGTGTAGTACAGCCCCAGTCTCAGTGCAGCTGCGGCACCCAGAGCCGCAAACTCCGATGTCTGCAGCGAAGCCAAAAGACGTTGCTCCAGACAAACGATCTGCACCAGCTGACGACAAGTCGGCGGGCGGCCGTTAAGGAGTTAAAAGAACTCACATTTTAGAGCTGTAGTAGATGGCTCTGGTGATCATAAGACATAACAGGTCATCTGCCTGTGTCATCAGCTAGAGACAGAGCAGGCTATATGCAGTGGGAGACAGATTGTGCGCCTTTGGTCTATTTAGTGCACATTAAACAATAAAAGTGAATGTAAAAAAAACACACAGACATAACAGAAATCATTGGTCCAAATAGTCCATTGAATCCATCATAGTTGTAAAAAAACAGAACAACTACAAAAACATGAAAGTACTTAACTTCATACTCTCCACCCCCAAAAGACCCTGTGGCTGATCTTCTGGATGTGCAAGGGATATAGTTCAGGCCATGTAGTATGATCATGGGGGCAGTGGCATAGCTATAGGGGGTGCAGAGGTAGCAGTCACTACCGGGCCCTGCAGCCTGGAGGGGACCAAAAACCCTTCTGCCACATAAGGAAACATTAGCTTGTAAAATGGCAAATGGTAGCTATGGGGTCCATTTCACTTTTTGCAGTAGGGCCCAGGAGCTTCAGGTTACGCCTCTGCATGGGAGGCTAAAGACCCCAGCCGCAGCACAGTCTCCAGTGAGTTGGTTTTTTTCTTGTTCCTGTAAGCTGTGGCCTGTACCCCCTCTCATGCCCTTTCCCCCACCATTGTGTACCAACACAAAAACCAACCCCCACCTACCACCTCATAACCCCTTCATTTCTACTTATCACCATATAGGAAGTTTATACAGAAGTAGGGAATGGGTAGGGGGGTTCTAGAAAAGTGAGGATCTTAATATATTTGTGTGGTAAATTCTAAAGGGACAAGTTCTGGCAAGAATAAGTTGTCATGGTGATCTGGACTGGATGGAAAAGAAAAGGGAAAGCAAATGACTCACATCAGAAAAGAATTCACCTCATAGTGCTTGGATGTAACTGTACTCTAATCACATATGTCTACAGACAATTGTGTACAACTGGTTGGAGCTGCTTATTCAACTGTTTGTGTGTTCCTGGGATGTGCAAACAATTAAAAACCATGGTGGAGCCGGGAGCCAGTTGCTACCAACCCTGCCAATTAGTCTTGTAGGCTTCAGGCTACCTACAAGATGTCAGAAGGGTATCCCGATGTAGGTGGTAGCTATGATGATATGGGTGTGCTTGGTGTGTGTTACAGGCATGGTCTCATGTTGTGTCATGTTTGGGTAGGACCCATTGCACTGCTATGCCCGGGCGCCCTTAATGCTGGTAATATTACTCTAGGCTTGCTTGGGGTGTTTCCTGGTGTGATGTCATGGTCTTGGGTGTGGTAAGAGACATAGTCTGATGTGTACCTCTTTACAGCCTCTAAAAGTTGGGAGGTAAGCAATAGGGCAGAGTTATCAAAATCAGTGCAAAGACAAAGTTTTTCAGCTGCCCATGACAACTAAGAAGGGACTTCTTTTCATTTTCCAAATAATGGCAAGAACTTTCCTTTTCTTTTGGAACTGTTTAGATAATGTCAGTGTCATCTGGGATTAGAATGTTTGAGTAGTGTTTATCAGAGATTCATTTCATTGGCAAAACTTTTTTACTATATACAACAGGCCATTTAACATGATTGCGGTCATTCTCCTGTGTGATGCCCGCTTCTGCCTCAAATAATGGCCTCTTGTCTACATCTTTCGGTTGTCACTTTCTGTGAATAACCCCTAAAGATGTGACTTCAGGGGCTATTCACCTAATAGAACTGTGAGGGTCTGAGACAATATAATACAATAAGGCAGTAAGGCTCCACCCATGAACCCAGAAACACTTTTAGGTGTTGCCTTGTTTTGGGCTAAGTTGGGGAAATGAAAAATACACAGATAAGTAGAAAAAAAGTGGCAATATGCATATATCCTGTTTCATTAGATTCGTAAGTTTTTTTCATACTTGCACACTCCATTCTTTCCAGGAGTCTTGCAGAAACTGGAAAAGGGACAGGGTTTATACAAATCCCTCTCTGAAAATGGGTATTCTTTGGTGCTTTGGGGGCATCTCCAGGCGCGCCAGTGGGTATTCCTGAGATGGGGCTAAAATCTCCCAGATTCATGATTTAAAAGATTGGCAAGAATGATTTTCTATTGGCAATATAATTTAATGTGTTTTTATGTCATAGGTGTGATAGCATTGCACAATGAATACATGATATACTGAATCTTTGACTTGCAAGACAGTTAAGCCAGGGATTTTGTGATGAGACTTACTAGAATATCAATGTTATCTTCCTGGAGTGTCACATAATGTCCCTGGCAGAAAAATAAAATGGTTCTTCAACCACGAGGGAAATAAGGGAGGTCAAAATCTGACAACTGAATCTTAACAGTTGAAAGTCATGTCACTGTTTCCTATTTATTTTTCTAATTATGGAAGGAAATTATTTCCCTGATTAAGAGACTATATTGTATTCAGATGCATTTATTTACTAAAACAATTATTTGTATTTGTAGAGAAATAAGGATGTCACTTCCCAAGACCTTGATCCGTACAAATGCTTAAATGGGCTCTGTCTGTAGTTGTGAGCTCTTAAAATACAAATCACAAGATAGAGAACAAGCAGAGAAGTAAAAATGTACTTTTGGTTATGATAATACAAGCTGCATGGCCAATAAAAATATATTTCAATGCTCCAGCCACTAGTTCTTCACGTGCCTAGAAGGAGAGACCTTGTTAAGTGCCCAGAGCTCTCTGCACCAAGCACTTCTCAGCCCTAAGTGACAGTTCCAGCAATTTTCTGATTGGATGCGACAGCTGTCACTCAGAGCTGAGAGAAGAGAGGGCTGGGAAAGAACTGCTTTTACTATACTTTCTATACTTGCTACATTCTAATCATGAAACTTAACCCCTTAACGTCCGCTCACCCTCTTCTGCAGCGACACCAAAAGACGTCGCTAAAGAAAGAGTTTGTGCGGCTCCCAGCGCCGCAGCTGCACTTGGAACAAGCTCCGTTCCTAGAGCAGTCTCTGTGCCAGGAAGTGATGGAAACCTCCGATCCTCAGAGCCGAAACCTTTGATTGCCACGGTCCGTGACTGCGGCATAATCTAAGAGCATTCCCCTGGTCCATCGGGTGATCGGGATGCACTGTGACCTGATGGAGGCTGGGAACGTCTGAACAGTAAGCCCTGAAGAATAAGGGTGCATTCACACGGCAGTGGACAAATACCGGTCGGTTTACCCGGTCTGTATTGTCAGGTTTTGCGGCCGTCCCCACGGCCGCGGCGGGGGACAGCTTTTCTCCGCGATGAGCGGAGAAGAGCCCTCTCCCCTCCCATTGAGGTGTTCATATTCCGTCCGGAAACCGGACGGAAGAATGAACATGCTCAATGCTTTTTGAGTGGCCCGCGGGCGGAAAAACCGCCGGGCGGAAAACCCGTGCAGTGGGGACTGCTGCACGGGTTTTCCATAGAGCACAATTGTGCTCATTTTCGGACGGTTTTTCAGGCGGTCTGAAAAACCGCAAATCGGCTGAAAAAACGGCCGAAAACCCTTGCCCCAGGGCTATCTGTATAACAAGCCTGCAGTCAGGGCACACTGTGTGTTTACTGCTGCTTGTGACACAGAGTTTAATGTATTAGCATACATGAATATGCTTATACATGACTAAGTATAAAAAAAAATGTAAAATAGTTATTCCTTAATGGGAGTAAAAAAGTAAAAAAAAAAAAATAAGAAGTGTAGAAAAAATAAATAATATAATAGAAATAAATATTGAATAGAGTTATTGTGCCTACATTACACAAAAAACTACACATATTGGGTATCTACATAACTGTAATAACCTGTAGAATTCATCTAACTGGTTATTTAGTGTGAAATGTGAATGGTGTAAAAAAAAAAAAAAAGTTTAAAAAAATTATACGTTAATTCATTTATAAACTTATGCCCCCAAAAAATACAGCTTCTCCCACATGAAACAAGTCCTCATACAACTGCTTCCCTTAAAAGATAAAAAAGTTATGATTGTTGAAACGCAAGAAGGCAAAAACTACAAAATTTAGATGGTCATTAAATACTTTTCAGACCTGGGGCTTAAGGTCAAGGAAAAACTGTTCCACAACAAAACTTTATTAAGCAAGAGATAAGCTATTAAACCGAAGTACAGGTGTAAAATTTGGTCACTACATTCCTGTGCAAAATTATTTAATAATTAGAATGCAGAGGATATTTGCAACATCTGCTGTATATACCTAATATATCAGGTCACTTACTTAACATCACATGCCATATAATTGACACAAGGATGCTGCAGCTCAGGAGCTGAGCCAGTACCATCTGCAGGAATTGTCAGCTGTATTTTATTGCAGTGGCTGAGATCAAAGGAACACAGGTCTTAGACATTTAGCCGCTTAGATGTCATTGTTTATAGTGACAAAGGAAACTAAGCAATAAGACAAAGGAAGGTTGTCAGCCTAGCAGTGCCCTCTTTATGTAATGATGGGGTTCCTTTGGGTTTCCATGGTAGCTGGGGGCCTTATGAAGGCCCTTCTCTCTATGTTCAGTGTTTACCAGAGGCAGGGCCTCATAATCTATCACTTTTATACCAATCAGTAGCTATAGTGGTGACGTCCCCCTTTTGAAGAAGTAGGAAATGAGCAGAAGATCGGCGCAAAGTGAAGATGGAGCAGCGCTGGATCCAAGGTAAGGAGAGAGGTGAGTACAGGTTTTTTTTTATTTTAAAAGTCCATTATTAGCATAAAAACATTTGTTAAAAAATACCGGACAACCCCTGTAAGTGATTGCATGAATAAGTTCCTTACTGAGACTAAAACAATTGTTTTTAAAAAATGGTCAAAATATTGAAAAAAAACCGTACAAACCTATTTTTTACCATACACAATGCTTGATTATGGAAAAAAAATTTGATCACACATCACACAATTGAGGTTATGTCCTAACTGACCCAAACTAAAAAAAAAATTGAAATTGCTGTTTTTTTCTATTGCTCGTTAATAAAAATGAACAAATGGGAGCTGAGAAGTTGTACATTGTAATGTACTGTACAGTGTAAGTTAAATAAGGCTGTATGTATCATAACATGTTCAAGAAAATGTTAATTTAACCTGCAGTTCAGGGAGAAGAAGTGCTAAGTCATTGGGTTGTTTTGAAGGAGTTAACTGAGCTTAGAGTGGGGAGACAGTGCTGCTGGGCAAGCATCCAATAAGAGAGCAGTTAAATAGTACAGCCTGTCAGTTCTGCACTCAGTTCTATTTTATGTTCTGAGTTGTGTACATAGTTGGAAAAAGGGGGAACCTGCTGCGCATGCAGCAGAAAAAGGGGAACCCTGCCTATCTGCTGGTGATAGGTAGGGCAGGCCAGCGTGGACACCCCACTCACTGATAGTCCAGTAAACACAGGGCCTCCACGCGAGAAGCGAATACCATTCACACAGGAAGAAGTAGTGGGAAATCGAACCCCTGAGGCAGAGGTGGGCAGCATGGGAGAGAACTGCCTGAACAAGTGTGGACCCTAGAGAGAGAGAAAGTAAGCCTGGTTAGTTGGTTATGGGTAGCATATCAAAAGATCTGAAGAGGGACCTTTAGGTACGACTGCTATCCCAGAGAGGAAAACGGATAGAGAGGCTTTTGAGGAGGTCGGGAGCAGAGTGAGGTTGACAGAGAGTGAGTCCCTCAAGAAGAGTGCTATTTTGTTGAAGAAGTTTACTACTGTAATGTGTCATGCCCAAAGAGATATGTAAAGTCCAAAGAAGAAATGTGCCATGAATAAAAGCCTGAAGGTTCAAAGAAAGTTGTTGTCTGCTGTTATTCAATCACTTGTGCACCACACTGTTACACACCAAACTACTACTACTCCATCCATCATCCGCAATACACCATCAACCTGTCTGTATCTTTACAAAGTGAAGAACTATATGACTCCCATTGAAAAAATGGATAACCATATTGTGCCAGGTAATTTCACCAGAGGAGGTACTGCTCTTTTTATCAGCATTTTTCTATGACTCACAAAGAAAACCAATAAGGGTATATTTATAATTTCCACAAGGGACAACCCTCTTGAGAGGGTTTTTGTCATTCAATTATTGAAAAATAGTTAATTTACTTTCTAGAAATGATAGAAAATAAATTATAAATGTGTGTGTATATATATATATATATATATATATATATATATATATATATATATTAATATATATAATTTTATATATATATATATATATATATATATAATATATATATATATATATGCAGTCCCATATAAATATTTAAAGTCCCTTTAACAACCAGCTATTTTGGTTATTTGGTTCTGTTGTCAGTAGAGGAACATTTGAGATAATAAGGAATCTTGGACCTATAAAACTTAAAAATCATCTTCACAACGTTCTGTTAACATAAACTGCATTACCACTGTACAAGTCAATGCCATTGCCCTTAGTTTGTAAAAGATTTTGAGCATGTTACTATATTTTGTGTCTGATTACTTTTCTATAGCTTTTTAATGGATTATTCCTTATAACTATTAAGTACCTCCAGTTAGCCCCAATACCTAATTCCTTCTTGTTATATTTAGACCCAAATCACATCCGATTATCTGCTCTCATTCCTGGTATCCATCAAGATACCTTAAAAATTTAGATAATGCGGCAGGGTCTATGTTTTTGTCTCTGGTTCCGAAACCAAATATATTCGCAAAATAGGGCAAACATAGTCCAAGTAGTACTAAATTTCCCCTATGGAAAACACTTGGATTTATGACCCATTACATAGCATAGACATACTTCTTACACAATTACCACATAAAATAGGGAACAATACTTTTATTGACTAACCAGACAATTTTTTAGCACACAGACGCCCCTTTAGAAGGTAAATTTATATGTTAAGAAAAAAGCACAACATTCCAGAGATGTTACTCTAAGACATTTTGTACATAGGGTGTAATTACTGCCAAAACCAATACAACAAAACTAAGGTTTGTACAACAAATAGAAGAACAAAAGATGAAGTGACTAGGAGATTAGAGATCTAGGGTAAGTCTGCTGTGGTGCTGGAGTATGAAGTGCATGAATGTAACTTCAGGTATTATACTAAGTCCATCTGTGAATGACTTGTGTGAATGTTGTTATCAATTTTTATTCTCAGAATTGTGACTCCCTATCATTCCTAAAATTACAAATTATATTTAATATGCATAATGATGTATAAATGCTGTTCTTGGCTCTGTCATTTACTCATAAATTTGCTTAAGAAATTTTGTGCTGCATTTTTCTGTTTAGCCAATGAATGTATCTTTCCTGAAATACTTTTATTTTTTTTGACACAAAGTATTTAACATCCTAAATTCTGGCTGACACAATACCAAACAATTTTTTCTACATCGTATATATTCAGAGGAAGACAAATATCCATATGAACTAAATAAAAATTGCCCTATATTAGAGGGAAAATATTTCCAAACAATAAGGCTATGTTCACACGGCTTAATTGCGGGACGTAATTTCGCCCCGCAATTACGCCGTGTGGACGGGGGCGGGCGGGAGCGGGGGAGTAAGCAGGGGGCCGGCACTTCGCCGGCCCATAGACTATCACTGCTAGCGGCGCGTATACGCCGCTAGAAAGTGACATGTCAATTATCTCCCCGCCCGGTGGCTTCGCCGGGCGGGGAGAGGAGACGTAATCCATAGTTCTCTATGAGAAACTGTGAATTACCGTAATGAATGGGCCGTTTTCGGCCCGTAATTGGCGCACTTCGGCGCGTAATTACGGACCGAAATACGGCCCATTTTAAGCCGTGTGAACATGGCCTAAGAATACATTCCTGGACCAACATTCCCTTATCTAGACATGTAGTACCTATTGGTGAATAATATATTTTTCAAGAAATGTATTCAGATCCATTTTTGAAAAATTGTATTCCAATCCATCTATAAATCTACCATCACAACATCTCGTGGCATCAAGTTCCATAGCTTCACCATCCTTACAGTAAAGAATCCCCTTCTTTGGAGATAGCATTGTTTTCTCTAGACGTTAAGGATGCCCCTTGTCATGTCTGTAGACCTAGGTGTAAAGAGATTATTATAAATATCTTTGTTCTATTTACATGTGTACATTGTAACTAGATTTCCACTAAAATGTCTGTTTTCCATGAGGAATAACCTTAAAGTGGTTTTGCCAAGAAGTGATTTCCTCAGCTAACAGGCTGAACTTAAGCCTTGAGCCCTTAAAAGAGGGGCGTTGTGTTTCTGTGTTTAAAAAACAAGTGCCTCCTCTGTGATGTCATAACACCACCTCCCATACACGTTCCCGAAGCTCAGTCTCTCTAGTTGAGCAAACATTGTTTTGCTAAATCAAAGAGAATAACTATAATAGCTATTGTGCACAAGTTAATGGGTTTTGTTTTCTCCCACTTATCTGCTCAGGAGAGAAGATTAGCTCCAGGCAGGCAGCTTTCTTTCATTCCTTCACAAACTGCTGGACTCGGGAAGGAAGAAGGACTGAGCAGTGAGCCAAGGGAGTGTCTGCAATCTTTACTCTGATAATTACATTACAACCAGTGGATTCTCTATACAGGACACACGGGAACATTTTTCCCCAGTCCCTTAAAAGCTGCAGGGGGAGGGGGGGGAGGGAGAAGGGCTTAGCACGGCGCATCTGCAATCTTTACTCTGATAATTACATTACAACCAGTGGATTCTCTATACAGGAGTCAGAGACTTTTTTCCCCAGTCCCTACAAAGCTTGTTCATGTTCCCAGCCATCAGATAAGAAGTTCAAACCACGCAAGCGTGGCCAGATCAGCTCCTGTCAGTGTCCTGGTGTTTTCTAATCTAAACTGTCAGGAAACAAAGGGCATGTAATTAATGCTGTAGCTGTCACAGGCTTCACTTTTTCTACTGACATATATTTAGAAAAGTGATTAAATACCCATTTTGGAGGATCCCACGTCAACAATGGATCGTGTCAAAACCCCTTTAAGTATGATAACCTGTCTGAAATCTTAAAGTCTAAGGGCCTCATGTATGAAAGCTGTCTAGGTCTAAGACTTTCTTTGTTGCCCATAGCAACCAATCGTAGCTCCCTTTTCGTTTCATATAGTGCTCTGAAAAAATGATAAAGGAGCACTGATTGGTTGCTATGGGCAACAAAGAAGTCTTACACCTAGACAGTTTTCATACATGTCCCCCAAACTGTTAGTGAGATACCGGCTGTGATACCTTTAACATATTTTATCTTCAGGGGAACTGTTAGTACCATGGTTCTGGGATCATGCCCTGAAGTTTTTCTTGGTGTGTCTGGTGTCCAGTGAGCTCCACTGGGGACTTTATCCGTGTCCTTAGAACCACTGAGCGTTGTTAAAATAATTCCAGCTGGTATCTCACTAGCTCTTAGCCTTTGACTTTAATCATGCTTCTGTCTCACAATTCTCCCCAAAAAAATATTTCAGGTGCCAAAGTTTTTTGAATGGATTTATCTTAAGGGTACTGAATTCAAAAATCCCATTACTTTTGCTGAATTGGTTCTAGTTTTTGAGATAATGGACGTCCATGAAAATAATGCATTCCCCCAATGCGACTTGTGTGTGATAATAAATCCAAAAGTTTTTGGTCTACTCTTTAATAATATCTTAGGCAATGAAATATCCCTTATACTGTAATTACTTTGTATTTAAATTTGTAGGACTAAAATGCTATAAAAGCGAGTTTTTGAAACCAGAATTAAACTGGAAATTTACAGAGGAAAGAAGTCGGCTAAAGTAAAACTTTGTCAACCCAGTCTTAGTTTATATCGAAAAAGTTCTGTCTTTATAACCATATAAATACATGTAAAAATATGACTTCATTAAGAAGAACATGCATCAACAAGCCTGATGTATTCTGCAACATCTGTGGAGAGTACATAGTTGAAAAACAAAGAAGATATATCATAGACTTTGTGCATCAAGTATATCTGGCTTATGTAGGAATAGAGTTTGGAGACCAGGATAAGACTTGGGCTCCATCTATGGTTTGCAAAACATGTGTGGAGCACCTACAACCGTGGACAAATGGTGAAAGACAAAGTTTAAACTCTGGTGTGCCAATGGTATGGAGACAACAGAAAACTAATATGACGATTGCTATTTTTGTGTTGTAAAGACTAAAGGCTTTAATCGTTACAAGAAAGCTTGATTTGTTTGGAATCAGCAAGATGACCTTTTCCATGTGGCAATGATGTTGCCATACCAGTGTTCACCAGACTACCAAACCAGCCACTGTCAGACTGCGAAGAGAGGCAGGGATTGGAGTGTGTGTTAGGTAGTAGCAGTGGAAGTAAATTTGAGGGAAGCTCTGCAACGCTTCAACCATTTAGCCAAAAAGAACTCAATGACTTGATTCGAGACTTAAATATGTCCAAGCAAGCATCTAAACTTTTAGCATCCAGACTTAATGAACAAAATCTTATAAAGGCGAAAGCTAAAATTACAGCCTACCGGACAAGAAAAGAGAAGCTTCTCCCATATTTCAACCAAGAGGAAGAACTTGTTTACTGCAATGATTTCCCAGGAATTCTGCTTCAAATTTGACTCCATTAGAAGCTTGAAATGTGTTCTCTTGCGTGCTCTTGTAACCGTTATGCATCTCTTCCCATTGCTCCCTCAACAACCTTAAAGAAGAATATGAAAATGTAAAAGCTGTATTACAGAAAATCTGTTATGAACATCAGTGGTCGATTTGTGTTGATCTCAAGATAGTGAACTTCTTGTTTCGACAGCAATCTGGATACACAAAATACCCACGCTTCACGTGCCTCTGGGATAGCATGGCAAATCAAGATCAGTGGACAAAAGTGTCATGGCCTACAAGGGAATAAATGATTGTTAGCACTGCGAATATCATCAACAAACCACTCGTGGACAGAAAAAAAATCATTCTCCCACCGCTTCATATTTGTTAGAGCTTTGGACAAAATGGCTAATTGTTCGTATTCGTAAACTCAAGAACAATTGCAATTTTACCAAATGCATGAATTCCAAGAGTTTTGTCTCTGTTGTGAAGAACTACTTGGGTAATCACAGAGCAGACAATTATAAAAAATTGGTGAAGATATGCCCGCTAACTTCAGAAATTTGGGAGTTAATATGAGCATAACGATGTACTATCTCCAAAGCCATTTAAACAGATTTTCAGATAACCTTGGAGACTTCAGGGAGGAACAAGGCGAGACGTTCCACCAGGATATGAGGGTGATGGAGGAGAGATATCAAGGCAGATGGGACATACATATGGTCGCAGATGGGAAATAAACATGTTGGCAGACTACTGTTGGAGTCTCCAACGTGATTGTCCTGATAACACACATAAAAGAAAATCACACAAACAGCATTTTTTGAAGCTTTGACATTAATAACAAGTAATAACGAATTAATATTGTATTAACTTATCAAATCATACATAACTTTTTGCCATCACTGTTAATATTTTGAATTTCTTTTTTTGCATAATGTTGGAATGTTTACTTACTAGTTGTAACTAAAATTATAATATTCTTGCAATTCTGAATGCTTTTCAAATGTGTTGTGTTAATTAATTAACTACTAAATATCTCAGAAATAGAGCTAATCTGATAAAGCTGAAATCATATTCTTAATCAGCACCATAAACTTATATAAAACTGTTCAGACATCATTGGCACCAAAATCACTGTATACCATATTTATGATTGTGTGCTCTCCCTTTTCATCATCATCTAGTACTGATGAGAGACTATTCACCAATCCCCAGTAAGGGTGTGTTCACCCAGCAAAGATAAAATACGGTTGGATTTTCTGACCAGTATTTTGTCTCTTTTTGGCCCGCAAGGGGATGGCTTTTGTCTGCGGTTTCCAGGTCAAGCCGTCCCCCCTTCGCATTGAACTGTTTATGTTCTGCCCAAAAACCGGGCGGAAGAATGAACATGTTCTAAGTTTTTCGTTACGTCGGCGGTGTCAAAAACCGTCTGGCGAAAAATCCATGCAGTGTGGACTGCTGAACGGATTTTCGATTTAAACAATGTACAAGGTTGACAGTCGGTTTTCAAATCCGAAAACCATCTGTAAAACCGCCTAAAACCCCTGCCATGGGAACAAGCCCTAATGAATCAATTTATTGGCTTTAACGTGGATGTGTGTTGCACTCTAAAGTTGTGGTCTACTTGTTTTTATATTACTTTTACAACAAGTTGCATGAAAAAAATTACAAGTTTATCCATCAGTGGTTTTTGGTCAATTATTTACTCATCTAGTGCTATATTTGTGTGCCTTTTTCCCCTCCGTTTTCCTGCCCTGGTTCCCATTGTCTCCTGCTCTGATACAGCAGAATGGGGTTGGCAATGAAACCACTAAAGATATCTGGCAACCTATTTAAAAGAATGCAACAGAATTCCACCTGATGATTAGTTTTATTCCTACCTAGCTCTTTCTGTGCATGTTGCTTCAGCATTTGTCTACTGATCTAATTTCAGATTCTGACCATGGCCTTGTTCTTGCCTATGACCCTGACTCGTCTTTCTACAGTACTTTGTTTGCCTATACCTGTTGTCCCATCTCTCGATCTGACACATGGCTATTTCATTACCTTACTAGTATATCTTCTGATGAGTCAGTATAGCTTATAACTACCCGCCGTTGCAAGTAAAAGTAAGTGAACCCTTTGGAATTACCTACTTTCTGTACTGATTATTAATAAAAAAGTGGTCTTATCGTTTTTTAAGGCTAAGTTCACATGACATGAAATACATTGTGAAAACTGTGCGCAATTAACACCTCTCATTGTAAATTGCTGTGCATATTTTTTCTAAAGCTGATTTAAAATCCGTGTTGCATAAAAAATATGTAATATGTCAGCTTTTGTCACACATTTCATGAGGAAAATACATCGGTTAGCCAGGATGTGGATCAGCTTGACTGAATGGGGCTGATCCTTTTAAAATTGCAGCAAGATCTGTAGCAATATAAATTTAAATTTGAAGCAGAAATTCTCTTATCTGTGCTGAATATTCTATAGTGTATTTTATAGTGTACCTTCATGCTTCTGGAAAAATGCTCTATAGAGACAACGGACAGAAGTGGAACTTTTTAGTGTAAATGCATATGCACACAAATGTAATGTCTAGAAGAAAAAGAACACAGCACCAACCACTAGGACCTCATCCCAACTGTTAAGCATGGTAGAAGGTAGACCAAAGGTTTAAGCTGTTTTGCTACCTCAATTGTTTGCAGTCATACAGGGAACTATTAACTCACAGGTGTATCCAAATGTTTCACAGAAGAATATAGGGGCAGCAGTCCATGATCTGAAGCTGAGGAGACGTTGGATGATGCAACAAGACACTGACCCAAGACACTGTGGTTTTGAATGGCCAAGGTAGAGACTTGTGATCTTAACCCTATTGACATGCTTCCAGCATGACCTAAAGAGTGCTGTGCATGTAAGCTATCCAACAATTTTTTCTAAAAATCATATTTGCAGATACAGGAAACATTTAGTGATGAGCGATTGTTTCAACTATCATTATCGAGTTGATAGTCGATATCGGCAATTATCATGTCGATAGTCGATAACTGATTATCGCTGATGACCATTAAAGTCTATGGGAGAGGAACAACAGCTTCATTCTTACACCCAAACAGGGGAGGAGAAGCTGGAATTAACATCCACAACAGTAAACTGGATACGTGCTACATCTTAGGCAAGACAATTAGGCAACAAGAGTCACAGAAAAAAAGTCACAAACAATTCACTATCCCTGTCCTGTACCACAGCATGACCCTTAAACCTTCATGACCCACAAATTAAAAAGTGGCAGAAGGCAGTATTATTTGAACCATCATTTTAGTTGAACTGGACATTGACTATCCCTGTCATGGAACGCAGCATGACCCTTAAACCTGTGTGATCCACAGATTAAAAAGTGCCGGAAAATGGAGTCTGTAAAAGTTATATGGATTAATATGACGGCCTTCGCACCACTGACAACAGGTGTAATTTACTATCAAATAATATAATACAATATGCGTACAACTGAGCTCTCTGCACCAGACGCACGGACTGCAATAAGAGTATTTAAATGTTAAATGGCGGCCTTCGCACCACTGACTACAGGCATAATTTACTATCAAATATGTATAACACAATTTTTGTACAACTGAGCTCTATGCGCCAAACAGACGCAGGGACTGCAATAAGAGTATTTAAATATTATATGGATTAATATGGCGGCCTTCGCACCACTGACTACAAGCGTAATTTACTATCAAATATGTATAAAATAATATACGTACAACTGAGCTCTATGCGCCAAACAGACGCACGGACTGCAATAAGAGTATTTAAACGTTAATATGGCGGCCTTTGCACCACTGACTACAGGCATAATTTACTATCAAATATGTATAACACAATATGCGTGCAACTGAGATCTATGCGCCAAACAGACGCACGGACTGCAATAAGAGTATTTAAATGTTATATGGATTAATATGGCAGCCTTCTCACCACTGACAACAAGCGTAATTTACTGTCAAATATGTATAACACAATATGCATACAACTGAGCTCTCTGCGCCAAAGAGACGCACAGACTGCAATAAGAGTATTTAAATGTTATATGGATTAATATGGCAGCCTTCGCACCACTGACTACAGGCATAATTTACTGTCAAATATGTATAACACAATATGCGTACAACTGAGCTCTTTGCGGCAAACAGATGCACAGACTGCAATAAGAGTATTTAAATGTTATATGGATTAATATGGCGGCCTTCGCACCACTGACTACAGGCGCGATTTACTAGGAAATATGTAGAACACAATATGCGTACAACTACGCTCTTTGTGGCAAACAGACGCACGGACTTCAATAAAACTCTTTAAAAGTTAGAGATATAAGTTATGCCAGTTTTTGGGAACACTGACACGCAGTGATTGCAATAGAAGTGAAAAAACAGGACCAATTTCATCTCCTATCAGAGGTCTGCCGGCCAAAAAAGTGGTAAAAAACAATGGTTTTTCAATTCAAGATCACAGAGCACACTGAGCTGCAAAATATCTTCCTTCCATTCAAAAGCCTCTCCTGCTAACGAAACAACCCCCGACCCCGCTCCCCCCCACAGCCCCGCGGCTACACACACCAGTAGATATCCTTAAAACTTTCTATGACTAAATAAGAACTGAAATTCTCTAATCTAACTCTATTCTAAGCTGTAGGTAGGTGGATGGTTTCTTGTATTAGAAGAGACTATCTCTCAGAGCTGTTAGAAAAGCTATTGGTTTAAACGCAGATAGACACATCCTGCTGTGAAGTGGCATAGACAGAGAATGAGCTTAAACAGGAAATGCAGTTGCATAGATAAAACGAGGTCACGTGATTTTTGCAGCCAATGAGATCCATACACCGCAAAGTGGTGACGTTGTACATCCTCCTCACCTCCCCCCCCCCCTCTATCCTCGGACCTGATTGGCTAGCCACCAAAATGACAGGAAACGCTGAAAATGGCGCGATAGTAATAGATTTTCTGTAAGATTGTCACCTAAACTATCGCGTGATCGGAAATTTCTGATAAGCCTAAAAACTGTGCCGATTTCAACTTTTGCTGATAATACCGCTCATCCCTAGAAACATTTAGTAGTTCAATTAGCTTTTTCGTCCAATGTGGATATTTACCACATGTGCTTAAAGGGGTTGTGCCATAAAGTCATTTCATACTTGCTTTATCCAGCTTTAGCTTTCAGTTTGCTCAAAATGGGGTTTGTATGATTTGTTTGAACTGCATATCATGTGACCCAGCAGCCTGGCCTTCACAATATCTATCTCCAGAACGTGCTTTCTCTAGTCAAATGAAGGTCTGTTTATGTAAGGAGCTGTGAGTTGTTACAATGTAGCAGAGTGGTTACAGATAAAGCCTTCCTACATAGGAGACCTAGGTTCAAATACCTACAGGAGACAAACATATAGATGTTATTTTCACAATGCACAAGACTGATTGAGGTTTCTTTTTACTTATTTGCACTGTTCGACTAATTACTAATGAGCACAGAGGGCAGGAATACAATGCTAGCACCTGTGGTTGAACACTTGCTCAGCAGTGAGTGTGTGTAAGGGCATGTCCCCACTGCAAGGGTTTTTAGATGTTTTTACAGACAATTTGCGGATTTAGAAACCATCTGAAAACCTGCAAGTAATGCTCCCCCATAGACTTCAATAGAAAAAACGTTCAGCAGTCCCCACTGAACTGTTTTTCCGCCGGGTGGATTTTCAGATCTCTGGCGGTCCGAAAAACATAGAACATGTTCATTCTTCCGCCAGGTTTCCAGACTGAAAATTATCATTGGAGTCAATGTAAACTGCTCATAAAGTGAGTGAGCATATTTTTGCCTCAGTTTTTGACGCGGTTTTTGGGCGGTGTTCGGTTTTTGCAAAAAAAAGTGAAGAATGATCCCACCTATAGTGGGGGTGTTTTTGTAGCTCCTTTTGCACTTCTTAACACAGGAAAGGTCCTGCAAAGCACTTCAGTGTGAACGAGAGTCTATAGAGTCCTCTTTTTAGCCTAAACTAACCAAATTTTTATGCTGTTAATATGCACATATGCTTAAAGTGAAAGTGAAAAAGTTGGCCTTTGTGCATCATTGTAAAATTGTGGAGATAAAAAAAATTACATGGTTTCTTGCACCAATCAGAAATAATTTTGCACTCAGTACACTTTTCAGCTTGAAAAACAGTCCAAAAACCGCTGGGAAAACGAGGACAAAAACAGTGACAAAAACAGGTCAAAAACCAAAAAACGCTGAAAAACAGACCGGTTTTTGTGACAAAAACAGTCTGAAAACCGGTTGTAATGAACAGTTTCACTGAGGTCAAAACAGAGCTGTTTTTGTCCTTTGCCGTGTAAACGCACCCTTATTACTAAACAGGGAAAAGACTGCCAGTAGCTGCCAGAGAGGAGAGGTGATGTCTGAGCATGTGCGGCAAGACTGAGGTGCTCTCGTCCCTGGTCATATTCCCTATTCACGAGCTGCACACTATGGATCACTAAGGGAGCAGCTAAAACAAAAATGGTACAGAATTTTTAATAATGATGAATGGTGAAAATGTTTATTATTTAATTTGCAAGCTTCCCACGTCACTGTTACTTTGTGGCAAAACTCTTTTAATAAAAGGCATTAAAATTGTTCATGTGTTATTAGATTGTGTTTATCTATAATGACTTACAATCAGACCACATTTATCAGTAATCAATGCAGAAATCCAAGTCATTCCATGGATTTCACTTACTTTTTCTTTCAGCTTTATATAAATTTTTTATGACTTTAGCAGAGTATCAGTATCAGAATTGTATGTGCATTAAAAAAGGTTAACTACATAGATACATAACATATTTTTTCTCTTCACAGGAGGAGGTCATTGGAGTTTACTAAAGTATAACTGGCACTAACACATAAAGGGGCTGTTGAAATCTGTTCCAGGAACATTGAACATTTTCTGTGTATTTAACTTACAAAATAGCAGTCTTTCGACCTCTGTTTTATCCAGGTTACCGACATGTAAAAAGGAGTGTTAATTTTCCTCCAATGCAAGTGATTCTTCTTGTGTCAATAGGCTTGCACATACTGTGACTGTAGATGTGCAATACGCGAAAACAAGACTGTTTTCTGTAACAAATAGTTTATCTATGTTAGTCTTGAAATCAACATGAACTACATGGACAGAGAATTTCAACTAATATCACTGCAAAAAATATATTTTTCCTTGTTAAAATTGAACTTTTATTAGATACAACTAAAATAACAACTTGTACCCCTATAAACCTACCATCATACTCCTAAAAGGTGCAATGTGTTATATCCTATCTGTCAGCGGGGTAATCCCCCCAATAAGAGCGGCTCCGCTATATCCGACAGATAGAATCCCTAAATCTGTACAACACACTGAAATGTATCCCCAGCAGTCCCGACGCGTTTCTCTCTACTTCATAGGGTTCATCAGGGGATTAGAATAAAATTGCTGTAGAATCAATTGCTGTAGAATCAAACAAATACCATGCCAATGTAATTAAACCTTTCAAAACTTTAGCCTATTTAGGTCTAATGATGAAACAGATGAATGAATACTTAGCTTAGTCCTGTGAGACTTTGATGATGGTGTTGCTCACAGGTCCTTAAAGGGGTTGTCTCGCTACAAAGAATAGCTTTCAAATTGTAGGGAACACAAAATAACGACATTTTCCAAATATATTTCTTTGTTCCTCTGTTTTCCCTAAGGAGCTACAAGTGAATTTATGACCTCCCTGGCTATTTCAGTTCCCTCAGTAACTGACCTGTAAACAATTCTCCCCCTGCTGTTTGTTCTATGAGATAGCACTGAGTGATGTCATCACACAGGTCAAGGCAGTGTCCTGTGCTGCTGAGCAGTAAAAACCTTGATTTATGTAAAATAAACAGCACTGTAATTAGGGCTTTTGTTTGAGGGATCAGATAAGAAGTCCTGTTAGTAGTTTGAGATGCTAATCTGATCTAATTAGCAACTGAAAGCACAGCACAGCACAGAGAGGTACAAGCACCAGCTGTATGCAAATTAGTCAGTCTGAACCAGGAAGTGGCAGAATATTTTATTCATGCATCCTTTGATACTCTGTAGGGAGACGACTCCTTTAATGATATGCTGGAACGCAAGATGTAAAGGAGGCGGAGTGATTTCTCCCCGTCACCTTATATACACCATACAGCCCCTATCATGTATTGTGATAGCGCCCGGGATATTAATACTGCTTATACTTAAGTTTTTAATATGCATCCTACCTATTCCCGGGCTCCTGTGTCCGCCTCGCTGTTCTCAGCGTCCCGGTTACGGGAGCGCGCATGTCCGGATGTGACTACCCGGAAGTAGCCGGCAGTGATAGCGTTCACTCAGCTACACATTCGGATGTATTCAGTTCCCATCACAGTTTGACGCACAATGTGTCCCACAAACACGGGCAGCATCCACACGCATGCGTGGGCGCCGATTATGTGAGACTGGCACAGACCTACTAAAGCTAAACTGTGCATCTCATGAATTCCCTACTACCTTACAGGGGAATCATAAGCCTCAGTATGTCTGATATCAACCAGTCTCTAAGGCTCATCCATCTAGTCACAATCACTGGACCACACACAATACCTCCCCAGTTATTAAAATCCCCGTTCACAATAATGGGAAAGAAAGGGGAGTGCATTATGTGATAGTACTTATAATTTCAACTTTTTGAAAGGGGCTTATTGCGGGGCATTTGATATCCAATATTTTCAGCTGAACCTAAATAATCAACTGCAAGCAGTCAGTGAATATAATATATATAATGATATGCTAAATACTCTATTATGGACCAATTTTTATATATATACTGGTCCCCAACATCCAACTAGATCATGTGAACTGATTTGCGGGCGTAT
This sequence comes from Phyllomedusa bahiana, assembly GCA_025379985.1. Lineage (NCBI taxonomy): Eukaryota > Metazoa > Chordata > Amphibia > Anura > Hylidae > Phyllomedusa > Phyllomedusa bahiana. The sequence goes on along the minus strand of JAODAL010016169.1, from coordinate 51,379 downwards.
GTTATTCAAAATGTTAAATAAAACACCCAAAATGTAATGTTTCATTCAGACCCCTTGGATGGACCAATTCCATCTGGTAGATCCACTGGGTTTCCTAACATAAGATCCTACTGTTCCAGTCTCCACCTCTAAGGGACGGTCTAATAACTTCCATAACCATAAATCGTAGGGATTCACATTCTCCTTTGTGATATTCCCAAACATGTCATGCTATTGGGGTGTCTCTCCTGTTATGTATATCTCCAATGTGTTCTCCCACTCTTTTAAAGGCTCTTTTTATCTTTCCTGTATAATTAAGTGGACAGGAACATGTGCACATATATACCACACCTTCTGTTTTGCAATTAGCAAAGTCAAGAATGTAAAATTTTTTTATTTAAAGCACTACTAAACGTTTTGCCTTGTTGTATATATGGACATGCCACACATCCCTGTCCACATTTGAACATACCAATTGGTCTTCTTTCTAATCAGGTATTTTTTTGGCTAGACAATGGTGTATAATGACTATGGACCAATCTGTCTTTGATCGATCTCCCTTTTCGGTATGTTACTAGTGGGCGGGGAGGGAGATAGCCTGCCAAATCCTGACCTAGGTGTAATATTCCCCAATATTTTTGAAGAATTTGAATGACTTCTTGATTTCTATCGTCAAATGTCGCCACTATACGTGTTTCTTTTTCTACTGTGTCACCCTGAGATTTAGCTTGTAATAAAGAGGTTCTATCCCGTTTACATGCATGCTGGAAAGCGGAATCCAAGACTCTTTGAGGATATCCTCAATTAAAGAACCTCTTTCTCAATGCATGTGACTGTCTCCTGAAATCTCCTTCTCTCGAACAATTCCTCTTAACTCACAGAAACTGGCCTTTTGGTATGCCTTTTTTACATGGTAGAGGGTGATGAGTATCCCAATGAAGTAAACTATTGGTCGCCTTGGGTTTCCTGTACATATCTGTATGAATATTCCCATTGGTATCCTTGATGATCAAGATATCCAAAAATGGCAGACATCTTTCCTGGACCTCAAACATAAAATGAATTCCAATGTCATTGATGTTCAAATGTGCCACAAAGGTCTCAAAGGAACACCTTGAGGATGAAGATATCATCTATGTACCACCCCCAGAATAAAATCTGGGAGGGCCACTGTTTTTTTTCTATGTTAGTCTTGACAACATGTTAATGTCATGCTTATCTAGCCAACCTACAAAGAATTTGCTTCTAAAATAGTTTTCCTATTTTTTTTAAAAGCTTAATAATATATGTTTTAGTTATTTACACCTTTAAGTCACATTACTATGATCACCAACTAATATCCAGAGTAGCCACCGTGTGCAGCATGGACAGAAGCTAGACGGACTGGGAGTGACTCATTAAAGCCCTGATAGGTTTTCACAAGTATCTGACTGCAGTGCATCTGACAGCCTCTAGAGAGTGCATGAGGGAGGATTCATAGAGTGAACACAACAATCAAGGTGGTCCTACAGATGCTCCATTGGGTTAGTGTCTTGAGAATGAGGGGGCCACTGTAAAATTTGAAAGTCTTGGTCATGCTATTCCAACCAGTGTTGGACCTTTCTAGCTGTGTGACATGTCGCATTGTCTTGCTGGAAGCCTGGCTGAGCTTCAGGACTGGCGCACAGGGTAACAGGAGAAACCCCCAATGGACCCCTGACACCTGCAGTTTTTGAAACTGCATATACATCCTTGCAGAAACGGCGAAAGAGGCAAAAAGCAAGTGATAGAGTATAAATGACATGTAGCTTTGTGGTGGGCCAACTAAACTGGAGGGCCCCCAGAATCAACTAAACTGGCGGGCCCCCAGAATCAACTAAACTGGCGGGCCCCCAGAATCAACTAAACTGGTGGGCCTCCAGATTGAAATTCTACTTGTGGACCCTAGGGAACCCAGTCCGAGACCGCTGAGCTTTAAAACACAGCTACTGCCTCCAGTCTGGGTCTGAGTATCTGATGTACAAAATAAAGTCCATTGCACTAAGACTCATGCCCTCTGAGTTCCTCTGTTCCTGCACTCCTATGTTCATTGCCTGCCTGGTTTTGACCTCTGCGATCCGCAGTTCCAATGATCCTTCCCTTTCTGAAGAGACATTTAAAGGACTGTCTGTATACCCTGTACTTACCTGTTTTCTGCAATAACGTCCTTTGAAACATGACATTGATGTTTTCCACCTAACACATTAATAGATGAAGAGGAAAACATGACTTATTGAAAAAGGCAACATTTTGCTAATCAGCAGAGGTCCAATTCTGATACTACCATAAAAATAAACCCTTTTTAATGATGCAACTTGGTCAGCAGAAGTGTAGTGATCATCTGTCTGCTTTGGAGCCCCATACGTAGTAGGGTTTGCTGAACTGTTGTTTGAGAAACACATTTGGTAGACCCCTGGTTTATTTTGCCAGTGAGCTGGTCCAACTTCGCACACCTTCATAGCCAACATGAAGAAAATTGTTGATTGAGTAGCAAGTACTACTAGTATGTTGGAAGATATATGCAATTAATCACTGAACCTCCATATAAAAAAAATCACATTATTGGACATTTTAAAGCTCTGAAGGAAAATATTGTTTTCTTATTGCACAAAAATTGATTTTCATATAAAGAAATGTATAGGAAAGAGTGAAAGAACCACTTTACTTGTTCTTAAGAAACCTCTTGATGTGAACAGAGGCATATGAAGTGTAGCGAGTATCTTTATAATTTGATAAAATAAAGTCACCTTATAGCTTGAATTAGCCTGGTTTACAAAAGGCTACTAATATGTGTATATGTATATATTTGTATATGCCCGTACAGGACAAGTACAAATGGGTCGGATTTTCTGCAGAAAGTCCATATAAAAAAATCTTCACCTATTGTATAAGTTTACATAATGGATTGTTGTTTTTTGTCCTCCAATTATGTTTTAATCATTTTATTGTAAACTAAATATTATATTATATGAGCTATGTAAAATTAAGTTAAATAATATTTAGTTTACAGTCAAATGATTAAAGCATATCTGGAGGACAAATAACAACACGCCAAAAGAATCAGCAGCAATCCATTATGTAAACTTATACAACAGGTGATGATTTTTGCAGCAAATCTGACTCATTTATACATGCCCTTACATGGAAATAAAAAAAAAAAAGTATTTACACCCATTCTATTTTCCATCTCTAAATATTATCCAACTGTTGAACATATCAGTGATCACATTTTTGTGCAGATATTGCTTAGTATACCAATTATTCTATGCTGGTAATCTCTCTTTGAAATAATACAAACCTATTTGGTTTGTACCAAAAAAAAAATCATTTCTACATGTATACATTGCATTCTTTTAAGAAAATAGTTCTGTACTGATAATTTATCTTTTAACTAATACAAACTAGTTTGGTTTGCACCAAAAGAAATCTCTAAATGTAAATATTGTATTCTTTTAAGAAAACAACAAAGAAATGTTCAATAACATATAAAGAACCCTTTACTAAATACGAACTAGATCTCAAAGACATTAGCTATGGGAGTTTAAAGATATGTGTTGAAAAGAAATGAGATATATTGACAAGCTTTCATACTAGACATAATTACATGGGTGACCTTGTAAAAAGATATTTACATTATTTTACCGCTAAACTGACAGAAAGTGCACACTGTGACCCTTTAGAAGTATAATGTGCCTATTGCGACAAGACAATGAGCAAGAGGACCCGAGCACAATGACCTTTTATTAGGAAGGAAGAAACAATCGCTTGCTGTCAGCTGAAAAGGAAACAAAAGAAGCACATTTCATTAGTTAATAGTTAACATAGATTTGTGCTTTTTAGAAAAAAAGATACAAGTTTATCAAGGTCAGGTACAACAGTAATTGCAACTTTCTTTTCATCTGGTCATTTTTCAGCAGAACATGAATGATATCATTGATCTTATATACTGTATGATACAAAACACATCTGTGACTTAATAATGTTTGTGTTTAATAGCATAATTTTTAATATTAACTCCAAGGGCCACATGTATGAAAACTGTTTAGGTCTAAAATTCACTTTTTTGCCCATAGGTTACTATGCCCATAGTAACCTATGGGCAAAAAGTGAGTTTTAGACCTAAACAGTTTTCATACATGTGGCCCCAAGTGTAAAATGCATAAAGTTGTTCAGAATATTAAAGATTCAATACTTTTAATGAGGTGTTTTCTGTTTTTCTTACATGAATCATTTTACAATAGTGTTAAATTCATATTATGGCTTATATAATAACCCTTTTCTTAATTTCACAATGTAATTTTTCTGAATTTCTTCTGATTTTTAATTGAAAATTCTTGCCCATAATAATTAAAATAATCAAATACTCCCCACACCTGCCACTTTTTCCACATGATGGCAGTTTATGGGGCAGGCAGCATGATCTCAGATGCACTGCAGAACAACGGTGAACAGATCCCTTACTGAATGTTCACAAACTCTATCATATACTCTCATTGAGAAACACGCTCTAAAATAAAACGGAGCCTCTTAGAATATGTATATGTTAATATTCATTATAAATCAGAAAACAGGGACACTTTGAAGACTTACAGTACTTTTGTATCTTTTGTCAAATATTGTTTTTTGCAAGAACTAAATGTTAGCACAGTGGTTTCTTTGAAACAGCTCTTTATGTACTTTGGCTGCTACTTCTGCAAAGTTGGTTAATAAAGCATACATTATCTTGCTAGAATTCTAGCCATAAACTGCTTCAGAATGAGAACATTTCTTACTTCCTTACAAGTATCACTGCTGTGCAGAGGAAGAATACAGTGTATATACTGTCAGACTGGGATGCCTTGGGCACACAAGAGAAGTTGATTTTATGTGCCTAATGTTCCTCCATGTCTCTGCCACCTGTAGAGTGCCCCTGCCAATTCTCGCTTCAACCTATATAGACTGGTGTGACAATATCATCACACTAACCTGTAATCAAGATGGAGTGATGGGGCTTCTGTGTCTCCCTAACCTAATTGCAGCAGGACACCAGGTGGTAAATGTAAAATGTCTAAAGATAAAAATCCCTACACAAAACCAGAATCGCAAGGCCAATATTACCAACAATTTCACTAAGACCAAATACTGCCACACCATGACCACACATCATCACCACACAGTGACTGAATAATACCACCACATATCATTGCCACATAGTGACTGAATAACATCATAACATCATGATCCCATATCACCACCACACAGTGGCTGCATAATACCACCACATATTATTACCACATAGTGACTGAATAATACTATCACATATCACCACCAGATAATGACTGAATGATGCCACCACATATCAGCACCAGATGATGACTGAATAATACCACCACATAGCGACTAAATAATACCACCACATATTATTACCACATAGTGACTGAAATTATGATGGATATAGCCACGGGTATTAAAAAGGCTATAGATGCACAAATGGCACATGAAATAGTTACTTCGGCAGGATAATAAACCACCACATATCACCACCACATAGCGACTAAATAATACCACCACATATTATTACCACATAGTGACTGAATATATGAGGATATAGCCACCGGGACATTAAAAAGGGCTATAGACGTGCACAAATAGCACACAGAAATGAGTTACTTCAGGAAAGGATTACCGAGAAAAAACAGGGCCAACAAATAAGATTTATATCAACATATAATGAATGTTGGAAGGATATAAGAACAGTCCTTGCTAGACATTGGCCAATCCTACTAACTGAACCTATTTTGCTGAAAGAACTATCATCTTGACCCTTAATGATGGAAAGACATGCCATAAATGTAAAAGATCTACTTGTCAAAATCCATTATAATCCACCTAAAAATAACATCCTTAATTCTCAGGGCCCAAGATTAGGTTGTTTCGCTTGTGGAAAATGTATTGCTTGTCCTAATATTGATCGTGCATCAAGTGATGGATCGCATCAATATAAAATTCTTCATCACATCACTTGTAACACATCTAATGTGATATATTATGCTACGTGAAGTTGTTCAAAGATTTATATTGGACTTACTACTCATCAACTAAAAATCCATACACGTGAACATGTTCGTTATATTCTGGCCTCTAAACATTGTAGTGATCCTTCTATTTTGAAGACTATCTCTCAACATTTCTTCTACTGCCACAATAGTGATCCAAATTCCTTTATGGTTGAGGGTATTGATTGATATGTGGAAATATTCGTGGTGGTAATATTTAAAAATTGCTTGAGCAGAAGGAATGCCAATGGATTGTGATTTTTGATACTGTTGCTCCAAAGGGCCTGAATGAAAAATTTAGTTTTTCTTCATTCCTATGATAACCATTTCCTTTTTACTATTTTTGTGTCTGTTTTTATATCGTGTATTCATTTGATTTTTATGTCTTGTTCTTTACATTTTTGTTGAACATTGGGGTGTCTTGTTTTGTCTTGCTTCCCATCACCTGTGACCATGAAAACTACTTTGAAGTTTACCTTCTGTGACACTTGAGCAATTAATGAGAGGGAAAAAGAAAGAAAAGTGAATTGATTTTAATTTATTTTTTTTGGCTTGTTTCATGTATTGTAATTATTTACGTTTAATGTGACCATGAAAACTATTTTGAAGTTTACCCTCTGTGACACTTGAGCAATTAATGAGAAGGAAAAATAAAGAAATTTTTTTTTTCTTTCTCCCTCTTCTTTCCCAAATGATATATATGTATTTTCATTCATTGGTCTTATTAATATTTATTATTTAGTATGTAGGCGTTGTTGTCTTGCAGGTTTTACATGTTGGATTTATTTTCATATAGTAGTCACTATTCACTTTTGTTTTTTCCTTTCACGTGTTTTTCACCGTGCACCTTTATTTATTTTACCTTTTATAATCCTTTCCTCCTTTTTGTTTGCATATGTTTTATATTTAACTAGTGTTTGCTTTGTGACGCCATTAATGTTTGGTTTATTTTTAGAGATGGGCGAATTGATTCTAACGAAGTGGAATTCGTTTAGAAATTTCAGGAAAACTTCGGTTCTGAACGAAGTCGAACTTTGGGGTACTTCGGGTGAACGAAGTGTGCTTTTGATTGATAAATGGCTGCGAGCACATGGCGTTACATGGGGAAAAGCACTCTGGGAGGAAGAAGGGCATAGCCTGCATGACATGTGCAGAGATGAAGCCAATCAGAGACCAGCGGGATTTTGTGATGTCACCGCACTATATAAGTCCGGGCGCGATGCTGGGAGCTCACACTCCTCTCACTGTACTGATCAGGGAAGGTGCTGCCGCGGCTGATTGTGATAGCTCTTACTGAAGAACTGATTTTTATACAGCGATTTTTGTGGGGTGTCTCAGCTTGTCTCAGAGATTGCTTCTCTTAATGACTTATTTCTGATTTTTTGGGGTATTGGATCTGAAGTCCAGTGTGCATCCACTGCTGCCGCATATACATTTTAATGCTATCTGCTCACAGCACATTGAATATCCAAGGGGATCTAAGCCAGTTCCTGTTGTATTCATTTCAAGAAACAGCGTTTTTACAATACAAATACCACTTCATTTTTGGCTGCTCAATTCTTTTGCGCAATTTACATCCAGGGGTTAGTTAAGCGTTGTTTTTCTGCTGTGGTGACTCCATGAAACCGTCTTTTTCACCACCAAAAATTACAATTTTCCTGTAGCCAAATTCACAAGCGAAGGTTAATTACAATTTTTTCTCTTGTTGTGTGGTGTAGAAAACACGCATTTGTAACACGCTACAAAGCTAGTAGTTTGTGGCTGCTCAATTCTTTTGCGCAATTTACATCCAGGGGTTAATTAAGCGTTGTTTTTCTACTGTGGTGACAAAAATAAACCGTCTTTTTCACCACCAAAAAATACAATTTTCCTGTAGCCAAATTCACAAGCGAAGGTTAATTACAATTTTTTCTCTTGTTGTGTGGTGTAGAAAACACGCAATTGTAACACGCTACAAAGCTAGTAGTTTGTGGCTGCTCAATTCTTTTGCGCAATTTACATCCAGGGGTTAATTAAGCGTTTTTTTTCTCGTGGTGACAAAAACCGTCTTTTTCACCCCCAAAAATTAAATTTTCCTGTACCATAATTCACAAGCAAGGTTAATTACAATTTTTTCTTGTTGTGTAGCTAGAAAACACGCAATTGTAACACGCTTCAAAGCTAGTAGTTTGTGGCTGTCAATTCTTTTGCCAATTTACATCCAGGGGTTAATTAAGCGTTGTTTTTCTCTGTGGTGACAAAAATAAACCGTCTTTTTCCCCGCCAAAATTAAATTTTCCTGTACCATAATTCACAAGCGAATGTTAATTACAATTTTTTTTCTTGTTGTGTAGCTAGAAAACACGCAATTTATAACACGCTACAAAGCACGTAGTTTGTGGCTGCTCAATTCTTTTGACAATTTACACCCGGGGTTAATTTAAGGGTTGTTTTTCTGCTGTGGTGACAAAAATAAACCCGCTTTTTTCACCCTAAAAATTACAAATTTTCCTGTACAAAATTCACAAGCAAGGTTAATTACAATTTTTTTCTTGTTGTGTAGTAGAAAACACGCAATTGAACACGCTACAAGTATTTGTTTTGTCTGCTAAATTCTTTTGAGCAAAATACATCAAGGGGTTAATTAAGAGTTGTTTTCGCTGTGGTGAAAAAAAAAAACCGTCTTTTCACCCCAAAAAATCCAATTTTCCTGTAGCAAAATTCACAAGCGAAGGTTAATTACAATTTTTCTCTTGTTGTGTAGGTAGAAAACACGCTATTGTAACAGCTACAAAGCTAGAGTTTGTGGTGCTCAATTCCCCTGGCAATTTACATCCAGGGTTAATTAAGCGTTGTTTTTCTGCTGTGGTACAAAATTAAACCGACTTTTTACCGGCAAAAAATTACAATTTTCCTGTACCATAATTCACAAGCAAAGGTTTAAATTACAATTTTTTCTCTTGTTGTGTAGCTTTAGAAACACGCAATTGTTAACACGCTACAAAGCTCGGAGTTTGTGGCTGCTCAATTCTTTTGCGCAATTTACATCCAGGGGTTAATTAAGCGTTGTTTTTCTGCTGTGGTGAAAAAAATAAACCATCTTTCTCACCGCCAAAAATTACAGTTTTCCTGTACCATAATTCACAAGAAAAGGTTTAATTACAATTTTTTCTTTTTTGGGTAGCGTAGAAAAAACGCATTTGTAACACGCTACAAAGCTAGTAGTTTTGGCTGCTCAATTCTTTTGCGCAATTTCATCCAGGGGTTTAATTAAGCGTTTTTTCTGCAGTTGTCTCAGTAAAAGAAAACTTTGTTTTTCAACGCTACAGAAAAATTCTGTAGCATAATTCATATCGAAGGAAATTTAAAAGCCTGTTTGTGCTTTTATTTCAGTAAAATACAACAGAGTTTTTAAACACACTTAAAAGTCAATTTTCCCTCCCCATTTGTGGAGCGCAATTTTACCCAAGGGTTACCAAGCTTGTTATGGTTCATTTTTTAGTAAAATACGGGTGTGTATTTATCTTACAGATTTCTTATCAAACAGTGTTGTACATTTTAGAACAAACAGTATGTCAGCGAGGGGGTGGCAGGCTCTTCACCTTCGAGTGCAGAGGCACAAACATTCCGGCCCAGGTCGCAGCACAGCAAGGGGACGTCGCAGCAGGGGTCACTCGGTGAGGTCACAACTGCCGCTGTCATCTAGCGGCTGTGTGTTGTTCAGCAACCCAATTGGTTCCTTTATTGGTTGACTAGGTCATCCACTTTCCTCCCAGATGACATCTGACAAAACCCCCGCCAAGAGTCGGTGGGAACTCAGAAACAACCCTTATTTGGCGGGTTCAGCGGCCCTCACCTGTCCTCAACCCGCCTCTGTCCATCCAGTTCCTCGGCCAGAGATCTACTATGTGGTTTTGGGGTCGCACCACTATATGCAAGGATGACAATTTGGGAGGCATTTAGCAGCTACTTGGCAGCGAAGAAATGGGGCCAATATCCTGCTTCTTGCAGTAGGCGGGCAAAGTATAGATGTTAGAGAGTGGCATGGGAGGTCATGTTGTGGGGGGTCAGCCTCTGCCATACCAAGACGTGATGAGGACGCATGAGATGAAACCTTGTGTGAGCTGACCGCACTTGGGGCCCGGGTAGGCAAGGGCTTCACTTCGGTCAGGGAGAAGGGGGGTCAGGCAGCGGCGCAGCCAGCAAATGGGTGTGTGGCCGTGAGTTCAGAGGATAGAGCAGTGTGACTGGGAGCAAGCGGCACGGGTTTAAAAAACCCGCTTCGAGGTCCAAAGAAAGTAGCGGCCAGGGCTCAGCGACGAAAAAGCAGCGGTGGCAGTGTCACTCATGCTGAGCGTTGGCGGTAAATTTATCTACTCGGGGTGTGGGGAGTTCTTTGCTAAGGGCACCGGAGGAGCCGAATTATGGGTATATGTAGAATCTGTAGGCAGAAGTTAAGCGTGGCCAGGGAGCTAACGTTGGCCACCACGGCCCCGCCTCAACACATGCAGCGTCACCATCCCGGTGGCCCGGGAGAAACGTGGCTCAGATGTGGTGGTCCATCCTGCCGCCCGCAGCAGCTGCAGCGCCCCAGTGGCACGCATGCCATTTTCAGCCAGTCAAGGCTCCACCACCTCTAGAAGAGAGCTGGTTTCTCTTTGACATCATCTCCCGGTCCAGATGTCCTGCTCCTCGCTACTTATGGCGCCAGCATCGTTCAGCAGGCGATTGCAAAGAGACAACAGTATGCGTCCAACCATCCTAAGGTGCAGAAAGCTGACTACCCTGTCCAAGTTGTTGGTGCTGCAGTCCTCCCCTTTTTTAAATGGTGGACTCTGCACCATTCAGAGAACTAATGGCTTGTGCGAGCCGAGATGGAGAGTTCCAAGCCGTAATTTTCTTTCCAAAAGGCAGTACCAGCACTTCCATAATTATGTAGAACAGAAGGTGGGCCCGTCCTTGAGCTTATCGGTTTGTTCCAAGGTGCACGGCAGCGTGGACGTCTGGAGCTGAAACTTACGGGCAGAGCCAGTACATGTCCTTTCGGCCCACTGGGTGAATGTTTCTTCCGGCCCAGGCACACCAACAACTTTGGGCAGGAGACGCCGCTTTCTCACTCCCCGTTGCCAAACTGCGGCTCCTGCGCCAATGGTCCGCCTCCTCCTCCTCCACCCCCACCACCATCTCAGCCTCCACAAGTACTGCTCCATCATAAACCACATGTGTAGGGCACAGCAGTGTCACGCAGTTCTACACCTGGCTTGCCTCGGGCGAACAAAGTCACAGAAGGGAGGAACTGCTTCACGTCATGCAGCAAAAAATCGATGTGTGGCTTTCTCCGCGCCAACTGCAAATCGGGGCCATGGTGACGGACAATGGGAGGAACATGGTGTTTGCGCTGCACGAGGAGGGGTGGGTCCATGCGCCCTGCATGGCGCACGTGTTCAATTGGTTGTGAAAAGGTTCCTGAAGTCTTCCACCGATCTTCAGAAGATTTTGGGAAAATGGCCAGGAAACTGTGCATGCACTTCCATTCCTTTTACAAAGCCAGGAACACCCTCCTCGAGTTGCAGCGCAGAACGGCCTTCACCAAACAACTCTGATATGCGATGTTTCCACCCCATGGAATTCCAGCTGCACATGTTGGACCGACTGTATGAACAGAAGAAAGGCCATTAAACGATTTTTTTTTATGATCCAGGCGGACAGGAGTACTCCCCTGTGTAACTTTGAGTCAGACAGTGGGGAGCTCATGCGTGTCACTGCCCTTTTTGGGGGCCATTCGAGGAGGCCACGTTATTTGTCAGTCGCCCGGAACTTCGGGATGAATAACGTCATTCCACTGCTTCTGTCCTGGGAACAGATGCTGAAAAATCTGTCTGGGCAGGGGACTGGAGACGTGGCGACTACATCTCGCGGCCAAAATGAGTCCGGTGGGACTGAAAGGAGGAGGAGGAGGACATTGGGCAGAAGAAATTTTCTGGTGAAATGAGTGGATTTTCTACCCAGGTGACAAGAGAGGAGGAGCGGAGCAGCTGGAGGAGGTAGTGGAGATGAGGAAGACGAAGGGAGATGACCCGCAAGCATCTGGCAGTATACAGTGGAGATGGAGGCAGGGAACCCTCGGAGTCACTTGTGCAGATGGCCCCCAGCATGCTGATTTGCCTGGCTAGTGACAGCCGCATAGTCAGCATCTGGCAGAGGGGTGACTTCTGGCTCTCCACCCTATTGGACCCTCGCTTTCCGGTCCAAAATGGGGCCTTTTCCAGCTTTTGAGAGGAGGACAAAACTCAAGTACTATAGGGAAATCCTCCGTAGTCAGTTGGCCGCTGCCTATGTGCGGCATCGTCCCTCCTCTGACAGGTCCCGACCGGGGGGTTCTAAAGCGCTCACGTACTACTGCCGCGGCTGCCCGGGGGAGGTGGGGGGGTCGGGAGCAGTACCCGCTCCCTCAGCAGCATCCTAAGTCTGGAGTCACTGATGAGCAGCTTCCTTCATCGCTAGTGGAGGGGCAGTCGCCAGCAGCAGCAGCACAGGACCTGGAGCAGACCCTGACCAACAGGTGGTGGCCTACTTGGAAAGCACTCTGCCACCCCAGTTACAAGAACCGCTGGACTACGGGCAGCCAAACTGGATGTGTGGGCCCCAACTTGCCGAGGTTTGCAGTGAAAGCTGTCCCGCCCGGCCGTAGTGTGGCATCAGAGCAGGGTGTTTAGTGCGGCGGGGGCCATCGTTACCCCAAGGAAACCCGCTTGTCCACGGGAAATGTGGAACGACTGACCTTTGTCAAGATGAATCAAAGGGGTGGATCGGCCAGGATTTCCACACACCAATGCCTTAGGCTCAGATTCATCACATGGGCGCCTCACCCAAACTGTGAGAAATGAGTCTGGGTTCAAACTACCTGCCTCAGCCACTATTTGATGCCACCCACCCGCCTGGCCACACATCTGCTGACAGTTTCTCCATATGCCACCAACCATCTTTACCAGGGACTGGTATTGCCACCACCTAACACTTGTCATTTTGCCCCTGTCTGACCTCATGTGCTGCTGTGGCTGCTGCCATGACCTACACACTGTGTCATTGTGCCACTGTTGACCTAATGCTGCTGCTGTGGCTGCTGCCGTGACCTACACACTGTCATTGTGCCACTGTTGACCTCATGCTGCTGCTGTGGCTGCTGCCGTGACCTAACACTTGTGTCATTGTGCCACTGTCTGACCCCATGCTGCTGCTGTGCTGCTGCGGGACCTTACACATGTGTCCCTTGTGCCATGTCTGACCCTTGCTGCTGCTGTGGCTGTGCCTTGACCTCACACTTGTCATTGTGCCACTGTCTGACTCTGCTGCTGCTGTGGCTGTGCCGTGACCTACCACTTGTCATTGTGCCACTGTCTGACCCTCTGCTGCTGCTTTTTGTTTGGCTGCCCCGCCGGTGGACCTACCAAACTGTGTCATTGTGCCACTGTTGCCTACTCCTGTTTTTGCCACCTCCGTGTCATTGTGCCCCTGTCTGACCTCAATTTCTGCTGTGGGCTGCCCCGGTCATCACTCCACACTCCTTTTTATCCAATGGTTTTTTGCCCACCTGAGCCCTCAACTTGTTTTTTTTCCAGCTTTTCGCTGCCAGATTTATCCGGTACATTTCCCCTTCAGTTTTTTGGTCGTTTTGCCCTCTTAATGCCCAGGGAATTTTTGAGTGAAGCGTCTAAGAGCGGCGGCAGTCATCTGCGTGTCTACATAACACAACATTGTATGAAGACGAAACCAAGCTCCCTTGGCATATTTAAGCATGCACAACGTTTACAGACCCTGCAGGCTCTGTGCAACCTGGAAATAGCTGTTTTTTAACGTGATTCGTCCCGAAGTAATTCGGAACGAAGTTATTTTTTGCTGAGAAATTAGGCGAAGTGAACGAACCGAATTTCGGGAAATTCGCCCATCTCTACTTATTTTATTCACTGTATGACGTGACGTGCTGTCTTGTACATGCGCGGTCGCGTCTGTTTGTTATAATTAGGATGATTTCCGAGTGGTTTCGGGCGCGACGCGTCTGTCCGGATGTGGATTGTCCGGGCATGCTCAGTTGCTTCGTCCGCCGGAAATGGGGCATTCATTTGGAGTGTCGTTGAGCGCGATGTGCATGTCCGGATATGGATTGACCAGGCATACCGCGTCGCTTTCTTAGAGGAAGGTGGGGCAAAACCCATGGACTATAGCACTTTATTAATTGATATAAACAGTTTAGATCGCTCCTATTATTAAATGCGATTTATATGTAACATTGCTCCTTTATGTTTTCTGAAATTCAGCCTTGCCTGTGTCTATATATATGAATCTGTCTTTTTTTAAATTTATTTGGGATTTAATGAGGACGTTTATAGTTGATATGTATGTTGTGATTTGCTAGATGTGATATTGTCTCTTATTGGTGGTATCATGTCAGGTGATTTTTTGTAGAGGTGGATATAAATAGGGGAACAGGTGTAACAACTAGACACACCCCCTGATAAAGCATTTGTGAAACGTGCTTTGGGGCATTTGGTGTCACTCCTGTGGAGCACTTTACTGGGTAAGAAAAATCTATAGGGGGGTTTCTTGACTTAAAAAGCTTTTTTCTTTTTTATGTGCTTTTTATAGTTTATTTTTTAAAGAAACTTTTGATACTATAAATGCCTTTTAAATTGGATGACCCAAGCTTTTTGTATACCCAAACCATGTTTTGAAAACCAATTTTTATTACTCGTTTTTTTCTTTCTTCTTATGTTATATTTGATTGTTTAATATTTGTGTCCTTAATAAAATTTTACTTTTAATATGTTATGCAGCCCTCTCTTTTGTGTTTCTTGTATTGATTAATACCACCGCATATCAACACCAGAGAGACTGAAATAATCCACCCCTATTATTACCCATGGGATGAATTTACCACCACATATATTAAAACTATGACCCCCAAAAAGTACCCCCAATAACTGTTTTATACCCCCGCATATTCCATCACATACGCTGAAAATATCACCCATTAAAAAAACCATTACATTTTACGTTATTACTGAATATAGTAATATATTTAGAAACGTAAATTCAGCTCTGCAAACTTTTTAATTACCACATACAGAAACATAAGGGGTAATATTATGACAAGTTGCAACTCATATTACCAATACATGCCTTAGGGTAGTTTTTCAGTGTATACAGCCTTTCAGACTGTATATTTCCCACCAACAGTTAGCATATATATGAAAACCATGTACCAGGCTCTGCAGACTGTATACCTCCATACATTGACCTATAGTGGAAAAACCAATTGCACGGGCCTGCGACTGTATTTACTGCCATATGGGGTTCATATAGTGGTAGAAACATTTGTAACAGGCTCTCCAGACTGTTATTACCTCCATACAGTGCCCTATATGGATTTACTATGTAACTATAAGTAATAAAATTTTTTACTGCAGTACTCAAGATGTCCTTTTTTTTTGATCTTCACATTCCCTTTTTTCCCTCCATCTGGTCTAAACCTCCATGCTCACTTCTCCCAGTCACCACCCACTCCTCCGTTTTTGGGCCAAAATCTTCCCCTGTGTGGGGAGAGCGGGGTTAGTCCTAGTTTGGGCACAGTCCCCCCTAAAAGGGGGGGGAAAGAGGGCTAAACTCGGAATTGGGCATCGGGTATGGCCTTAGCCCTCAAACATATTTTTATGTTTCCCAAAGCCTTCCCCTGCACCAGACATGATGCATGATTTTCAGGGATGCGGGGGTGGATGAAAAAAATTTGCTTAATCATTTTCAGTTGGGAAAACACCCCCAAATTTTGCTTTGATAAGGTGTTCCATCTGAAATGCATTGGGTAGGTGGGTAGGCTATAGGTAGTTGAGTAGATTGGCCCTAGGGAGGTAGGCAAGAAGTAGTTAGACCCAAGGTAAGTAGGTAGATAAATAGGCCCCAGGTAGGTAGGTAGGCTACAGGTAAGTAGGTAGATTGCCCCTAGGTAGGTTAGGTAGGTAGGTAGATGGACCCTAGGTAGGTAGGTATTCAGTAGATAGGCCCCAGGTAGGTTGGTAGGTAGGACCAATTAGATGGAAAAGTAAAATCTCACCTCTTCCCATTCCCCAACAGGCAGTGTGGCTCCTCCTAGTGAAGCCCAGCGCAGGCGGCACAATGATATGACGTCATTGTGCCTGCGTGATTATGCACATCTAGTAGGTTTAAGGCCTAGAGTCTTATATCTACTAGGCAGAAAAACGGAGCAGGGTGCCAGTGGTGTTCTGTTCTGCTAAGGGCTTTAACTGTCTGTGCATTGCGGGAGACCCGGGACATGCCTATGGTCCTCTGGTGGACCAGTCTGACACTGAGCATATATACACTCAACATATCAAACAAAAAAACTGCAAATCCTCCTTTATACCAGTGTCATATTCATTAAATATTAGTTTTTAATTAAGAATCCAGAGGAACTGATTTGTTGCAAGATTACATAGACTTTAATATAGAATAGATGAAAACATGTTCTAGATATCTGTGGTAAAAAAAAAATCTTAATCTCAATTTTAATTTAAATATACTCCTTAAGGCAACATTATGTCTATGTAAATCAAGGATTGTTTTTTCTAGAGACTTCTTTATGCACATTTAAATCAAGGTGATCAACAGTGGATGCAATTATCCTACTAGATGCCTCACTCTATCATTAACATTAAATCTAATGAGCTCAACAGTGGTAGGGGGTGACTTCTGTCTACCCATCAGAATACCATGGTTTAAGCCTATTAGATTATACCAGAAGCATGTCCCAGAACATTGCCTGTCAATATAACACTGACAGGCAGAAATGCTTTGGAATACTATGTATATAGTATATAAGTAATGAAGAAATAACAGCTTTAAGTCGCCTGTAACTAAGTTAAAGGGGTTGTATCACTACATTGATTCGTCCTGTTTCCTAGGTTTCATTTTGAATTCAGGGGCATGTTTACTGGTTTCCACTAGGCTGCAGTAGAAGCCAGGTCTGTAGCTATAGCAACCAGTGCTGGCAGCCTATCAGGATAGATCAAACAGGTCTGTAGCTATAGCGACCTGAGGAGCTGATGCAGCTCATACAAGAGGGGATATCTAGAAATAAGTAGGACATTGTTAATGGATACATATTACAAAGTGACTTGTTTTTGTAAGATCTTCAACATAAAAAGCAATTCTTGTAGTGAGACAACCCCTTTAAGTTTAAAAAAAAATTCCTCTCAAAAAATAATAAACAACCCATTTTTTCATGGTCTGCTGATCTCCTGATTGGATGCTGGTGCCGTCAATTAAAGGTGAAAAGAAAAGGACTTAGGGCCACATGTATGAAACTGTTTAGGTCTAAAACCCACTCTTTTGCCCATAGTAACCTATGTGCAAAAAAGTGAGTTTTAGACCTAAACAGGTTCATACATGTGGCCCTTAGAGCGATATGTATGAACGGGGCTGCGTCATGGCATGCTTTGAGTCAAACAAACTGTCATAGCCCTGCTCTTTAGATGTATGAACCATTATACGCCAAAACTTGTGTATATTACACAAGACACAAAACTTTTGAATGCGCTAAAGATGCTGGGGCGTGTTGCGCTAGAATCGTATGATGCATCAAAGTTTGGCGCTAAACTGTGGTACAAATCCATACCAGTTTCAAAGTGGCATGGCTAAGAGTACTTTAGTCATAGAACGGGTCACATTCATAAAGTGCTGTGAGACACTTTCATACATGCTCTTGAATCGTACACTATAAAAAAGATTCATACATGTCGCCCTTAGTGCAGAGAGCTCATGAAAGGGCCATGTGCTATATAAAGCACTGTATAAATGAAGGGCTCAAACTACTGACAGACTACCTTTAGGGGTCAATTTATTAGATCACACATTTTATCTTTTTTTGCTGTTCAGTTTTAATAATGTTTTAAAATATCTAAAATACATGCTTTTTTAGAGAACCAGTTTCAATTGTTTACACAGTCCATTAGGGGCCGTTTACATGGCACAGGACAAATACCAGTCGGTTTATCCAACCGGTATTTGTCCTCTTTGTGCCGTGCACACGGCCGCAGGGGGATGGCTTTTCTCTGCGGTTTGCGGACAAAAACCCTCCCCCTTCACATAGGCTTGTTCATATTCTGTCCGAAAACCAGAAGGAAGAATGAACATGTTCTGTTTTTCGGACCGCTGGCGGTCTGAAAAACCGCCGGGCAGAAAATCCGTGCAGTGGGGACTGCTGCACGGATTTTCCATTACGGTCCTTGCAAAAAATTTTCAGCCGGTTTGCAGCCGGTTTTCAAAACCAAGAACCGGCTGAAAAACCGTCTGGAAAACCGTGCCATGGGGACATGGCCTTACTCTGCTAGCTTACCAATCCTCTTTGATGTATTCCGACTTAAAAGACAAAAGAAACATAAATATATGCTTACAGGCAAGTAATTCATAATACATTCTGCAAAGATACTAAACTATGGATATAGCTATCAAATAGCAGAAGTACATTTGACAAGAACATTCAAGACATTTTGTTCCCCCTGCACCACCATATTCTGCAACACTCTATACAAACTCTTAACACTTTTATCAAATGATCAACTGATTAAAGAGGTTCACAAATGTTGAATGTATGATGTTGCATAAAAAGCGGTAGTTCAATTAAGTCATGAGGATGAGTCAAGTCATAACAATTAGTCATTCATCTTGTAAAACGGTATCACAAGACTGGAGAATCATACCACACCCAATGAGTTCAGAAATGGGATAATTGGTACAACATGCTATAACGTGTACACTTAGCAGTAAGGATTATCCTGATGATTAAAAATTAAACGGTGTAACAGCGCAGAAAACGGTTCTCTCATTTCTATACAACATTAATAAGCTATATTGCAGACTTTCTACAGGCTCTGTCTATACTCAATCTCTATAGACATTCCTGATGGTGGTATACCTAGGTCATTGTTCAAATCACATTATGTAAACATGCTCAGCATACACCAAACTTAATCACAAGCCCCAATTTACATCACAGATGCTAAAATAGAGTACTTTTCAAATATGTCTGGGCGATATACATTCTAAAAACAAAATATGGTCAGCACAGCCATTTTGAAAAATAAGTATATAGGTGCATGCTGGTGTGGGAGCCAAAAGCAATGCAAACACAATATCAGCCGCACTCTACAAGCACTAAAAAACAGTCAAATGGGACATAGGAATTTTTGTGAAAAGCATTTCTGCTACTTTTGAATATATGAAAATGTTGAGGTTCTTAGTGTACATTTTTTACCAAAACTGTAGATGCCCATCTACCAACAGCAAGGTGACCTCAATTTAGATGGGAACCTACACTATATGTTACCTCTCTTGGTGTCTATTCAGACCTCCACATTTCAGAGAGAGAAGATTCCAGCTATAATCTGATCTGATCTGTGCAGATGGATGGAGTGCAACAACCAAGATGGGGGCCAGACATTTCCCATTGCAAACAGTCTAAAAACAAAATATGGTCAGAACATCCATTTTGAAAAATAAGTACGGTATATAGGTGCACGCTGGTGTGGCACTCCACCCATCTGCACAGGTTTCTTAATCAGACTTTTTTAGTGCTTGTAGAGTGCTGGTGATATTGTGTTGTGTTTGCATTGCTTTTGGCAGCCAGCATGCACCTATATACTTCTTTTTCAAAATGAATGTGCTGACCATATTTTGTTTTTTGGGGACTGTATACGGGGGGGGAAAAGTGGCGGGGGCCCATTTTGGGTTTTTGCACCCCAACCCCCCCTCCCCCCCCGCCGGGTTTTCTTAATCAGACCCGGGGTTATACCTGGGAATCATTTTTTCCCCTTTAAAATGGGGAAGGTATGAACAGACCCAAGGGAAACCCCCCCCGGGGGTTTTTTTTTTAATTTTTTTTTAATTGACCTCACTTCAATATTAAAACGCATTACAAACCCGTCCGTGGAAACTTTAAAATTTAGTGGGGGGTCGGCTGGATGCTGCGCACGAAACCCCGTACGTAGTTTACACAATTATCCCTTTTTTGAAGGGAAAAACCGGGCCCACATTATTTGCTGGAACAGGTAGACCATTTTAAAAAAGTGGTTTACCTGACCCAGAATTGTTTTTAAAGTAACTAGAAAGCTATGCCCTGCATTTAAAAACCGGGTTCATAGATTTGGGCGCATTTTTAAAGCTAAAAATGCGCAAAAAAAAATAAATTACGCCTGGGCGCCAGAAATAATACATGTCACCCTAAGAAAGGTAAAATATAATTGGGTTTTCCCCCACCTGTTTTTGAGGTCAAACTTGCTTTTTGGAAGAGGGAAAATTGCATTTTTGATCAAAAATCAACCGAGGGCAAATTTGTAAAAATTTTTGGGGGTTTTTTAAACAAAAATTTTCATGGCATAATATTAGTTAGAATGAAACTGATTTATTAAAACCCCAATTACTGCGGGTCATAATCAGGCCCCATTCTAGCGCTAAATATAAACATTTCGGGCTCAGGAAAAACCAAATTTAAAAGTGGCTTACCTGTTCCGCAGTAATGCCTGCTGAGGCTAAAAATTTACCCTTAATACAATTCTAGTGCCCCCCTGCCCCCCCGCACGCCCCCCAAACAGGCACATTACAAAGGCCTCAGACGCTCTGTAATGCCCTTTGATACTGGCTTTGGGGGTTTTTTAAACTTTTGGGAAAATGGGGTGCGTGATGTCTGGCAAAATTTATCCCGACTTTTTTCCCGGCCCTATTCAACATCCCCGCCCCAAAGAACCTAAAAAATTTTTTTTTTAAAAATTCCCAAATTGGGCAAAAAGGCTTTTCCAAAAAATTCCCATGTTTCCAAAAAATTTCCCCTTTTGGGACTTTTTTTTTTGTGCTTGTAGAGGGGCTGCTGTTACTGTTTTGAGACTATTTTAAATTGGGGCATCCCAATTTTTTTTAAAGTGTACAGAAAAGTGAAAAAGAAAGGTGTGCTTTCCTATCCAGTGCTTTTTGCAAAAAAAAAAGGTTGTACATGTAACCACGTGATATAAAAGTACCATTTAAAAATCTTTGGAAAACAACCTTTCATTTAGGGTTTTTTCTTTTTTTTTTTTTTAAACTTATTGAAAATTTCATTTTAAAAGACATAAAACATAAAAAAAAACACTTTGGGAAATAAATTGGTGAAAAAAAGGGAAGTTTTAATCAAGCCGAATTTTGATTTTTTTTTTAATTTCCTTTAAAAGTACCCCCCTTTTACTTTTATGACAGCTTTGCACAATCTTGGCAAGCTATCAGTTTTGTGGAGTAGTCACTTGGAATGATTTTCCAACACTTTTGAAGGGGGCCCCCAGAGATGCGAGCTTTTTTTTCTTCCTGGGGGGGTCTCAAAACCATCTCAGGTGGGTTTAAGCTGGGTGATTATGGAGCCCTTTGACGGGGTTATTTGCCCTTTTCCCTTTTTGGCCTTTAAAGTTTCCATAATGGAATTAGGGGGTTTTTTAATCACTGTCCTGTTGTGCAGTCACCTCTCTATTCTCTGCTGCCACAGCAGAATGCCGCACCCTGTTTACCCATATGTGAATACCCTTTTAGTAATAATGGTTTTTTTGACTAAAAAACTTTGGGGGCGTTGGGATCAAAAAAAATCTTGGTCTTTAAAACCTTTTTCTTGTTGTCCATAGAGCCCAAACAGAAATGCCCCCCTTTAATTTTTTTAGAGCACATATTAAATGAAAAATGGGGGTTTTGAATTGGGTGAATTGGGGAACAAGGAAAATCTTAAACCAAGACCGTTTTTATACATGTGGCCCTTTTTGGGAAAACGAAAAAGGGTAGGGCCAGGTGAAACCCCTTCTCCAAAGTATAATTTGGTTCCAAAAATTTATTTATTGAAAGGCGGTTAAAAAAAAGGTTCCCCAAAAAAAAGGAGTCATTCAAATTCCCCATCAAGACCAACGCGTTTCGGTGCATCAGCACCTTATTCATGCCATGAAAGCTCCAATCTGGGTACTGGTGTTTTCTTTAAAGTATTATGACATTCAGGGTTTTTCCAATAAATTTTTTTCAACGCAAAGTTTATTTTCCCCTTAACAGAAACAAAAAAAAACTGGAAAAGAAAAAAAGGGTCATTCAGGCTCAGTAGACATTAGATTGCTGGTGGAGCTCATTGAAAAGTTCATGAAAAGTTGCCAGCATTGCCAAACACCAATCACTTATCTATTAGGTTTAAATTTTTTAATGGAAAAAGTGGGGAGGAAAGGGGAAACCCAGGTTTCCAAATCTTAAAGCATTATTGATAAAATGAACAACTTATCTACATGCATCAAGACTTGCCCCTTTGCGCCAGCCAATTTCAGTTAGATATAATTTTTGGGGGTTTTTAAAGGGGGCTTAGGAAAACAGTTTACACATTGTTCAGTCCCAGGAAAATAAACAAGCATGCTCAGATGCTCAGATTTTATATTACTTCTGTATAACTGAGGGCAGGGCCCAAGAATGACTTTCTGTAGTTTGCCCAAGGTGCTCCACTCTTACACTTGTTTTACCCTCATAGGGCCCCCACATGGGATAATTTGAAAGCCCTACTTTTTTTTTTACTTGGTGCCAACACCCAGTTCAAAAAAGATAAAAAAGAGGGGTAGAAAAAAACGACAATTTTTTTCCCCATTACTTTGAGATTAATTTCGCCCCAAAATTTGTATGGGCATAGAGTGTAGGGGCGCCAAAACCCGGTGCAATTAGCTCTATGTAAATGCAAACCAAAAATCTGTGTATTTCTACATTTCTTCTATATCTATTTAGAAATGTGGTGGGGTTGGGACCAAATAAAAAAAAAAGTACGCATTCAAATGTCATCAGTCGCCCTAAATATTTAAAATTTTTCAATATTTTCTACAATGTTGAAAATGAAAAATGGAAAAAAAGAAAAACTATGGAATAAAATGATGTGACCAAACTTGTGACTGGTAATAGTTATCCCCGTGGGATAAAAACACAACTTTTTCCCTTAAAGGGAAACTTTCAAAAAAAAGAACCCAAAACTGGCCCAAGGGGTTGGGTAATTTTTAGTATTGCCCCTCTAGATGCCCCCATTAAACGTTTCAAAACACTTAACAAAAAAGGGAAAACAAAACTTATCAGTAAAAAGAATGCTTTTTTTCCTTTGAACCCCAATTTAAACAAGGGCTTTCAAAGGGTCATAGGGCATTTTAAATTTCTTTTGAAAAGATGGTGAAAAAAATTTCCCCAAAATTGCCCCCAAACACCAATCACTTATTTATTAAAATTTGGGGTTTTTGATATAAATGAATGAGAGGAACCTAATGTTCCAAAACCTTTTAAAAAATTTTTTGAAAAAAAAAAACATCTTATCGGGTGCTTTAAAAGCTTGCTTTGCTGCACCAGCATAATGCAGTTGGATATATTTTGGAGGGGTTTTAGTTTTTTTATGAACATGGACACATTGTTTTTGGGAAAATAAAACATGCATTTTTATTTCGGAATCAAAATTTTTTTTCTTTTTTTGTAGCCAAGGACCAAGTTTTTTTATCCTTCTTAAAAAAGGGACAAAAATTAAGCCATTTTTTCTTACAAAAAATTTTTATGGCCTTTTGTTAAATTAAAAATTTTAAAAATATTTGATTCAAAAAAATTAAAAATTAAAAAGGCGTGATTTTTTTTCCAAATTTTAAAAAACCAACCCTTTAAAATTTGGGTTTTTTAATAACCAAAAGGCCCAAAAGGGGTACCTTTTAAAAAAAAAGTTTTGCAGGAAACCCCCAATGATTTTACGATTATTTTTCTTTTTTGCTTTTGGTTAAAAAATAAAAACCAAATTTTAAAGAAAAAAAACATTTTGAAAACAAAAAAGGGGGAACAAAAACCAACACAAAATTTTCCAGGAAACAAATTTTTAATTTTTCATTTACGGGCCAGTTTTTAAAAATAATTTTGGAAACTTTTTTTTTCAAGCATTTTTTTAATGGTTGAAACCCTTTTTTTTTTTAAAAAAGAGGCCCCCAATTTTTCCAGGAAAATAAACCAAAAAAAAAAAAATTTAAAAAAATTAATTAAAAACCAAAACCTACGGGTGACAACATGGGAAACCCCTAAGGGCCTGAACCCCCAAAAATCTCTCTAAATTTAAAACCGTAGCTGTTTGTGGAAATGTGTACGATGTACGTATAAACTAAAAATGTAGGCATTCATTATTCAAAATTTCTGGGGGCAGGGTATTTCTAAAATACATAAGGCATGCAGCAATAATTCTGTTCACTATACATTTATTTCTTGAAGATTTTCTAGAGATGAAAATAGAAAAGGCCCGGGAAAAGGGGTTTTAGCTTTATTTTTAGTGTCCCTCATGGTTTGTTTCATCCCAAATTTACTTTGCCCCCTTTTGAAACAAAAATTGCAAAAGGGTTTTTTTTTCGCCCTAATTAAACCAAAAAAAAAAACCCAAAAAACCCGAAATTTAACCCCCTTTATAACAGAATAATGCCTTTCCTTCTGCCGTTATTTGGGCATTTTTCCCCCAGCCCCTAAAAATAAAACTCATCCCTTTTCTTTTTGGGGGAAAACGGTTTTTAATTTTTAAAATCCAAGTTTGGTCAGAAACTTTCCTGGGGCAAATGTGTGGGCTAAACCATTCCGGGGCCGGGGGAAAATTTCCCAAAACCCCACAGCAGTAAACAATTAAACTTTCCTAAGTATGAATATAAACAGAATTTCAAAACTTAAATCCCTGTTCTCCCCGGCCAAAAATGGCCCCCCAGGGGGAAAAGGGGGGCCCCCAGTGGGCCCTTCGGGTTGAGGGCCCCCCACCATTTGGGCCCCCCGGGGATGACAAATTTTAGGTCTGCTTTTAAAGAGAAAAACAGAGGAAAAAGGGAGAAAGCAAAAGGCAGAATTTCAAAAAGGGCATGTGCAAAAATATTTACGGTCATGGGACAAATTGCCCTTTTGGTGGGGGCCCAAAAAATTTACTCCCCCAAGGGGGGCCCAAAAAAATTTAAAATTCCCTGGGGGGGGTCCCAAGGTTTTAACCCACCCCGGTGGGCCCCCCCCGGACCCTGTCCGAACTTGTGTATCTCACTAAACATCCAGAAAACTTTTTTTGGGTTTAATTTAAAAAAGATAGGTAAGGAAAAAGATCAAAATGCAGAAAGGGTTAAAACCCTTTCCAAATACAACAAGATTTTATAGTGAGCTCAGCAGCAAACCCCTCTCCTTGCAAAATTTACCAAAACATCCCGGGCTGGAAACTACGACATTTATCCCACCTTCCACATGGAAAACATAAAAAAGGGGGAGCCAGGGGGGCTTGTGGGAGGAATTTGTAGTATCCCAGAAACTTGCCAACTCTTTTCGGAGTCCAGACGGATTCCCCTTTTCTTGGAGTCTTTTAGACATTCCAAAGGGAAAATTAAGAAATTTAATCTAAGAGGTTAAATGGTCAGGATTTTTGGGGGTTAAAAAATTTTGGGCAGCCCGGTCCCCCGGTGATTTTGGGGAAAAGGGAATAAGGTCAAACAAATTTTGGGGCAAAATAGGGCCCCTAGAGATGACATACATTTATATCGTAGCTTTTTCTTTTTAAAATTTTAAAGACAGATTGTGTAAATTTGCTTGATTAAGCCCCAAAAAAGATTTGGGGAAAAATTCCCCCGCCCCACATTCTTCATTGCTACTTGATAATCAAAAAAACTGGGGTTTAAAATATGGAAAACCCAAAAAAGTTTAAAAACCCCAAAACAGACCCTTTTTATTTAAAACCCTGCTAATGTAAATGGGCCCAAAAAATTCAATGTTAAACCCGTTCAAAGGGAGGGATTATTGCTGGGGCAGTTAGAATTTGTTGTATAATTTTGCCATTTCAGAAATGGAAAGCCCAGATCTTTTAACTTGGTCATAGGTCTCTAAGGTCAAACTCTTTTATCCCTTTCCTGCATGTTCACTTACAACTGTAGCAAAGTCTTTTCATCATTATAAAATGACTTAATAGATTATTCCTGTGCTATAAAGTGATGGTGTCTCACCATGATATGCCATCACTTTATCATTGGTGGGGAGGCTACGAGTGTCAGGGATGTCTATGAATTTTAACAATGATGTTTCGAATTAGTGATGTATCCCCTTTATTGCTCTTCTCTGTACAGCGGCACCCTGGTCACCTTCTGTTTGAGAGAATCTGGTCATGCTGCAGTTCCCTGGACAACCAGGAGAATCACTGCTGTACAGGAAAGAAAACTTAGAGAAGAGCTCAGTTACAAACTGATGGCATATCCCTGTGATATGCCATTACTTTATAAAATGGCAATAACCCTTTAACTATACTCTGAAGGATATGCATGGCCTATTCTTGTATTCATATTGTATTCATCATAACTATTATTGCACTTTTGTGATACAGTGTTTACAGGTAAATTTCATAAAACATGTATAGGGTTTAAAGTGTTAAAAAAAACTTTATGACACCAGTAAAATAAACTTTTGACTGTATTGAACAAGCACAAATAAAACAGGATAAAGATCTAAATAAAACACAGCATGTAACCCTCTCTTAGCAGTTGGGCTGGTTCACATGTACTAATTGTAGTAGTAATGAGTGTCGGACTGTGGAATTTAATTCTGGGGGCCCACCTGTGGAGTTGATTCTGGGGCCCACTAATGGAGTTGATGTTTGTATCCTACCAGTGGATTTGAATGTGTGGCCCACCAGTGGAGTTGACTTTGGGGCTACACTCTACAACTGTTGTACATACTTCTTATACTTTGACTCTTGCTTTTTACTTCTTTCTCTCTGCCTTTCTGCCCCGCCCAAGGATGTATATGCAGTTGAAAAGAAACTTAAGGTCTGCCATGCACAGGGGCCCCCCGGGGTTTCTCCTGTGGGTCAGTCCAAGCCTGGTAGTAATCCAAGGTTTGAAGGTCAAAACTTTCTTCCTTTTCAAATAAAGGCTGGTATAAAGGAAAAACAATGCTTTTGGGGGGTTCGTTTTACTTGTTTCATGATTGATCAGTGTTCATCAACAATTGCAAATCCAGATTGGGCGAAATGTACGAACGTTGGCGCTGTCAGGCCAGTTCTAAATAGCTTTAAGGCACCTGTTCTTCTGCAAAGTCTTTTCATCACACAGTTCATACACACAGGCGCAGTCTAGTGCCAATACGACAAGTCTGGCTCAGGCACCACCTTTAACCTGGTCTGGCTGTTCTAACAGTTCTGTGCCTAGGTTTGGTGTCAAAGAATCATAAATATGTCTACTTTTTATGAAATTGGTACGACACACCCCCAGAACGCCCCAAATCTTTGGTGCATTACAAAGGCACTTATCGTGCCAAAGTTTGGCGTGCACCTGTTCTTACATACTTTTTGGCTAAAAGTACACTAGAAAACTGGTGCAGCCCCATTCATACTTGATGTCCTATGTACGTTAATTGCATTATTGGCTTAAAACGTGGTTAAATGATAATGATAGATAATTATAGATAGGTGTTTGGGACTGTTTTGCCCTTTAAAAAACATTTATTTGAATGAATAAATAAGAAATAAATAATATAGGTTTTATATACAGTATGACTTTTGTACAGTGTATGCTTCAACAAGTCAGAGTTGTTTAGGTCGCAAAAGAAGGGGATCTATACAATATTAGGCAGGTGTTTTTTTTTCTTATGGTTGACTGGTGTATGGAGAGGGCTATAGTTGATTTTAATATGATTATTATATTATATGTTGAACTTTTAACTTGCAATAAGGATTAAAACGGGTTGTCGACCTCAAAAAGTTTTTCAATAGGTCCTGGGCCTTTACTAATACCACAAAAAGTTATACGCACCTTCCTCTAGTCTCCTGTTCCAGTGGCGCATCTCTACAGCCTCCTGTTGACACGCCATCACTATCAAATAGAGACGTCACTGCTGTGGCCACTGATGGCTGCAACAGTCACGACATTAACTTACATCACCATTCAGTAGTGAGCAGCCCCGAAGTAGCATGTGACCACTGCAACTGCTACAGTGGTGATGTTCCTGTTTGGAAGAGAGAGAATGAAAACAGAAAACCGGGGAGACACAGAGCTGGAACCGGTGACCAGAGGAAGGTGAGTATAACTTTTTTTTATTTTACTGGGACCTCAGGACTTACTGAAATGCTCCCTTTAAATATGTATCTTATAAACGGTAACTAGAAATACGGGGTATAGCTTACCAATCACAGTGATTAAGTAACTGACCCTAGTGTTGTCCACTAACAGAGCCATATTCCTCAATATGCTGTGTGAGAGAATGCAGTGATCCCTAAACAAGAATGGACAGGTCAGACCAGGGTCAAATGCGAGGCTTGAAGTGCAGTGCTATTTTTTCATGAAAAATAATTAAATCTGCAGTGGAGGTGCAAATGGAGCCTCTGGGTCAGCTGTGAACGGAGCTTAAATGTGTCCAAAGCGTGATTAAGGGCAAGTTAGTGTTGAAGAATAGAGAAATGTAATTAATCTAAAAATATTATTATTGATTAAATTCTTCAACAAACAAGGCAGCTCCTTTAGCAGAGGCATTTCAACAATCAGAAGAGACATTTCAAGTATTTCAGACATTCCTGAATCCCAATAGACAGGGCTGCTACCTGTGGAATTTTCCACCTTATATCTACATATGAGCTGGCAGAATCACGGACACCAGAGGCACATTTTAGGACAAATGACTAAGCCTGACTTATTTGTTTTCTGACTTGTTTAAGGAACAACTTACATTTTTCACATGAAGTAATGTTTGATATTCATTAGAGTCAAGTTTCATCTTGATTTCTGACATTAAAGAATCTGTTGAGAACAATTATAAAATTATAAACTATTCCACTACTGCCCTCCTAACTACAGCAAGAGAAAACTAACACTCAGTATCTATTATGTGGAGTGAGTGTGGCATGAACTCACAGGTGTCTGTATGGTTGCCAGCATCTGTCTGAACAAATTAGTCAGTTTAGTGTCCTTTCCATTACCGTTATATAACAGGAGGATTTGTAGATGGCTCCCTGCCCATTTATTTCCATAGGCCACAGGATTACCAGGTGTACTGAGGAGTTCAGTAACCCGATGTAAGCCATACTCAACCTTTTAGCCAGCTACTGGACCATCAACCATATGCGATTACTATTGCTCCTGGACATTTTGGTCATATGTCACTCATATTTCTTTTGCCTTTTGTAATAAAGTCATATTGTGCACATAAACAGTACTACAGAGTGGAGTCACAGAAAGGGCTTGACTCGTATGTGGGTCAAACAGAACAAATATACTGAGTGGAGGCATAATGCCTGGGTCACATCTGCGTTGGAGATGGGAGAAGAAGGATATAATTGATAGACAAAAGTCCAGATCAACATGGAGAGAAAATATATCTCAAATTCTCGTTTTGGTAAAGTCCGGGGCACAGAAACCCCGCCAGACTACGGATCCCTCTTAAGAGTAACACTTTAGGATTTTGAACAGTAGAGAGGTAACATTGGGTCCAGAGAGAAATTTGGCCTTATTTGTTATATGTCCATGAGATTATGGACGACTTCCCAAGTAGTAGGCTTGGGATCACTTACTGGCGCTAGTACTTTGAAATAGATATAATGCTCCCCTGTTAATAGGTGGGGTTCCACCAGACTTGATAATAGAACGGGAGTTATTCCGTCTTTCAGAAGCAAAAAGGGTTAAATGATGAGGTTAGAGATCAGGTTTTTAAATAGTGTGTATAGAGGTTAAGAGTTAGATATAATAAAAGTTACGTTTTAGTGTTTAACAGATAGAGAACTGATAGAGTTTAAGTTTGCCTATGGCAAAATAGTAAATACAGAGAGAAATTTAGCACTTAGTATTAAGTTTTGCCTGGGGCAAATGGTTAGAGATTTTGAGTAGATGAAGGAGAGGGTGGAAGAAAAGTGAGAAGCCTAAGATATTTGTGTGACAAATTCTGCATTGTTTTGGCTGAAAGAAGTGTTCATGGTGGTCCAGATAATAAAGATTATGAAAGAGAAAAACAATGAAAATATATGTCGCCCGTGAGTCAATGGATTTAACTGTACTGTGCTTATGGAGTCTGCCGAGCGCCTATGTACAACTAGTATCTATGCCTAAAATTGGTCTAAGCACAGTGTTTTTTTATTTATACACAGTATGTTTGTGTTACTGTGTGGTGGTAATATGTAGTTATAGTCTGGTTGTATTACTTGGGCCTTACAAAGTGCTATTATTGAAAATGTTTAGTGTGGATTGTTTGGTAACAGTATGATTGTGTATTGAACAGTATTGTGTATGGTGAGATACTTGTTCCTTGTGTAGTGTAGTAACTATATGACAGTATTATTTACTGGTATACTATCATAGATTATTGATTTTGAAGATTCAAGTCCCATATCACTGATTTTCATTCTACAGTATATCCAAGAACTGTGTACTGCTGAAGTGGTGTATTTAATTTTGTGATAGGTTATCATTATGTTTATTTAATAAGGGTAAAAAATATACCTTGGGGTTGTGCCACTGATCTCCAAAGGCCCCATCCAAGCACTTCATGTCATATTGCCAGTATGACTATGTGGGGGCCTGATAGCGTTGGCGTCTGAATGAATTAAGGGATCTGATGTGTGCTCTTTCAAAAGATTGCCTATGGGGCTCAGCTTTTTCTTAGTTTCTAGCTTGGCAGGTCTATACCATTTTATGTAGAAAAAGACATCATGAATGCTTTCAGTTCAAATATAGCAGTCAGAATAGTTGTCAGAATTATCACCATTACCAGTGGTACAAATCATACAGTATGAGCTTGGAAAAAAGAGTCATTGTTCTGGATGTATGTATTGTAGAAAGGCAACAGGTGTGGTCATTGATGGTAGGTATGTGTCACGATGAGGCAGGCCTCGGTGATATAGAAACCCAGTAACGTTGTCGCAGTGACATTATGTTGCTGAGCGGTTGTTCTTGCTGTAGTTCGGGTCTAGGATTTTTATGGAACGTCCAGAGAGTCTGAGTGAGAAAGGTCGCTCCCATATTTTGGCCCGGGCCTTACCAGCCATACAAAAGGCAGTTGCTTCAGGTCAGAAGGGGTGTGGTGTGTTTCTGGACCTGAAGCCAGAAGTTGGTTACTGCCAAAGCCATAAGGCTGAGTAAGCCGTGGGACCTGCAAGTCGGTGAGACTGTTTCTTCATGTTTTGTACCTGGAGAAAGAACTTATTATCTTCCTGGTTATCTTTGTATGCTAAAGCAAAGATATTTTGCATTCATAAGACTGTTTGCTACAATAACACTTTAAGTTATTTGAACTGAAAATGTGTGCCAGTGCCTGCCTTTTTGCTGATCTCCCACATTGCCCATTGGTGGCATAACATTGCCTCAGAAGATGAGAAGACTGTATGTACTGGGTGATGGCAGCGATGGGGTTAGAGAGTCAGTCTGATTACATGAAGGAACTCCTTAAAGAGGTTGTCTCGCAACAGAAATTGATGATATTATATGATATGTCTGATAGGTCCGGTTCCCATCTAAATGACCCCTGAAACCTCTACATTCTGAATGGAGGAATGGAGAGGTGATCAGATTCTCCCATAGACATAAATGGGAGATTTGAGTTCAGCCAAGTGGCGTACCTCCCCATGGAGCCACAGATTGCTTACTTCATCTAACCCTGCCAAATGTCAAAGAATATGGCAAACTAAAGGCTGAAATTTTGGCATGCCTGGATGTGAACTTGGCAGTCCAGGCACAAGTGCACTGCTGGGGATACAGCAAGACAAGCTACCAAGATCCCGAATGTTCAACCTATTCCATCTTGTTCAGAAGTGGCTACACCAAGAGACCTGCTCCCCTCCCCAAATGGTCGAACAGTCATCGTGGATCTATTTGTGCATTTGCTCTCTAAGTCCATGCAGTGTTGGATGGCACTAGAATGCGGATGACCTTGTGAGTCTAGTAGAAAGATATTTGGTCATGTAAAACTCTCTAAGCAATTCGGGGAGCTTGAAGTCACATTACATGGGCGCCCGAAGCGGTACCAACAGTCAAAACAAAGTATCCAAATCCACTATGGAAGGAATTCACCAGGTTAATTAGGGGTCTTAGCCCGGGTTAAGGGGACCCAGCCGCAATATCATTTGCTGGAGATTTTGGGCCCTGGGTAACATTGCCACCCTGTGTCGATAGACCATTAGAAGACATCTAATGTGATCTCCTGCAGGCACAAAGGGCGCAGTCCAGGGTGTATAATCAAACCGCCAGACTTAGATAATTCAAATCAGGGGATCTTGTGCCCACAATAGAGAGAAAATCCCTTGCAAAGTGGCAGGGACCGTATGAGATGGGTGAAATCAAGTCCCGCATATACCAACCCGGTAAGAGAAAGCCTCTACATATACTACTTATGTGAACCTGTTAAAACCTGGGCAGTCTAGAGACCCTCCCACCACCCCCTGTTTGGTGATGCAGCCAGGGTCTAATATTGCAGCTGTTAAAATAACTGAAACCCTTTCCACTTCCGAGAAGCAGCAGTGTAAGGAATTGCTGCATCACAATAAGGTCTTATAAAGGGCATTGAGCATAAGATATTCACTGAGCAACTGGTTCAGGTAAATATAAAACCCTATAGGATTTCTGAAACTTGCTGGAAAGTAGTGGTCAATGAAGTTAAGAGGATAGTAAACTTGGGGGTGATTGAGGAGTCCAAAAGTAGGTGGTCCAGCCCAATAGTGAATGGGGAATAGAGGTATTGCAATGACTACCACAAGCTCATGAAGTGTCTAAGCTTGATACCTGTTACATGCCAAAGGTAGATGAGCTGATTGAGAGGTCAGGGCTGGCCTGGTATATTACAATACTGCACCTCACAAAAAAGTACTGGCAAATCCTGTTGTCCAGGGAAGTCAGAGAAAATATTGCTTTTTCCACCACAAGGGTCCTATCAGTTTGTACGGATACCTTTTGGGTTGCAGGGAGTACCTGCAACATTTCAGAGGGCTATGGACTGTATGTTACTTCCATCATAGAAAAGGAGTGCCTGACCATCATGTGGGCCTTATATTCTATATGGTACTACCAAATAAGTAGAAAATTTAAGTTGGTGTCGGACCAAGCTCCCTTAAAATGGATATGGGAGAAAAAGGGGAACAATGCCCGGATGAAACCATGGTTGCTGGCCCTACAAGATTTAAAGTTTTCTGTGGAGCACACGCAGAACAAGCTGCATGGCAATGCAGATGCCCTCTCAAGAGTTTACTCTATGGTGACAGACGGTGCCCAGCCCCTCGGCTTTGGGCAGAAGAAGGGGGGTCTGTAGAGAGATAACAGGTGCGGTCATGGAAGCTATGTGTCACCAAGGTGACTGCCCTCGGTGATATAGAAAACCCAATAGCCTAGTGCCAGTTACATTATGTTGTTGAGCACTTGTTCTTGCTGTTGTGTGGGTCAGGGTTTTTCATGAAGTGGCTAGAGAGCCAGAGTGGTAAAGGTTGCTTCCAAACTCAAGCCCCGGCCTTACCAGCCATATAAAAGGCAGTAGGTTCAAGGCCAGAAAGGGTGTGGTATGTTTCGGAACCTGAAGCCGGAAGTTGGTTACTACCAGACCTTTAAGGTTGAGTAAGCCTGTGGGACCTGCTGCATCTAGATAGTATCTAGACTGTTTCTTTGTGTTTTGTACCTGAAGAAAGGATTTATTTTCCTGGTTATCTTTGTATGCTGAAGTAAAGCTGTTTTGAGTTCATAAGACTGTGTGATATAATAAAACTTACTTGGACTGAAAACATATGTCAGTGCCTGTCTTTGTGCTGAATCCCCACAGTATGTACAATGATAGCAATGTTTGTATTATTATAATTATTGGTGTTATAAATCAACTTGAGTTTCCCTTATTTTTCACAGCTTAGTTAAAAATAGTGTATCTAATACTTCCAAGACCTACAGTTCAAATGGTCACCAATAAACTGTGCATTTACCAAGTAAAAAACACGTCGCGCTGCAAACTATAAAATAACATGACGGTGCTTGTAAATAGACTGTACATAAAATCCATACCAAGTGTAAAACCTATAATTAAGATCACATGCTGTTGAATCACATTTAAAAACAGAGATAAGAAAGTAAAATTATGCCTTATTCATTTGCTCGTTCAAATTAGCATGTATTACTGCTTAGCAAAACAATTCCGATCTCCTGCCTATAATTATCTGTTGTACAACCAGGTATTACACCAATACATCAAATTTACAACCACAGCTCTCCAGTCCACAACCCAGCTTGTATTTGTAGTAATCAATGAATACCAATCATAACATTAAAACCACCTGCACCATTCTCACTCTCAGATGGTCTTCTGTTTTCTTCCGCTCTTGATCCAAATGGGATATCCTCGCTGCAACTTATTGTCTACAACAGTCACTTGCCATTGACTGACATCAGATTTTCAGAAGTCAGTCAATGGCAATGATCAACTAAATGAGTAACAGATTGGCACACAGAAAGAGAGGATCTCCCTTGCAAGGGCTTACAATGTACAAGAGATGGTGGAAGAAGACAATTGGTGGGGATAGAAGCTGCTCATATGGTAGAGTAATGAAAGCAGGGCTGTTGTAGGTAGTGGCTTTTTTTAAAGAGATAGGTTTTCAGGTTGCTTTTAACATTATCAAAGGTGGGGGATGAGTTGCATGTGAATGAGAATGTACCCGAGAAATTCTGAAGGCGATGTTATGAAAAGCTGACAAGAGAGCAGCAAAGGAGGTCTTGAGAGTACTAAAGATTTTGTGAGGAAAAGTACTGGGAGGTTAAGGGTATGTCCACACGGCTGATGTTGTCACAGCGACAACAGTGCTGTTTTCGGAGCATTTCGGTGCCCAAAACAGTGACAAGAAAGTCTCGAAAACGCCCCAGTTCATTTTCGCTATTCCTATGTAAAACAGTTGTAGTTCACATACGACGTGCTTTATACACGCATTTTCCGCTCTTCTTTGCACGCTGTTTCAGGCACTGAAAGAGAAGTGGCATGTCAATTCTTGAAGCATTTTCATCACTGAAAATTCCCATCGGTATCAATAGAGAGCTTCAAAATATGGTCCAAATCTCAGCACGGTTTTAGAAGTTTTTTTGATGTGTTTCTGGCATGGTTTTCAGCATGGTTATTGCCCTGGCTATTAATTTGTATGGGTGTTTCAGAAAGAGAACAATGTTGGAAAACCAGATCAAATCCTCATCAAAACCTCATCTGAAAAGTCCTATATTGAGGTTTTGATGCTGATTTAGATGCTGAAAATTCAGTGTCCAAATCAGTCGTGTTAACTAACCATAAGTCTACACAGCAATCACTGGATCTCACCACACCACTGATTTTTTGCATTTTTTTGTACAATAAATCATGGTCGGATTTTGGATTCCCAGCAGCCCAGTACATTGGGGCTATGGGAATCCAACAGCGGTCCAGCGGAATATACAACATGATCTATATTCCGCCAGATGGTTTAAGGTTTAGGAATTCAATGAAAAACCGACCAAATTCCAGTGCTGTGTTGACATATAGATGAACGAGGCACCTTCAGGTATCTGGAAATTCCACTCAAGGATGATCTGAACTTGTGCAAGTCCACAATTCTTTTCCTGATATCTTGGCTGATTTCTTTAGACTTTCCAATGATTTTACACACAGAAGCAGTGTGTTTCTGGTGTGATTTAAAATACATCTACAGATGTGTCTGTAATTAACTCAGATGTTGCCAATAAACTTATGAGAAGTGTCCAAAGACATGATATCCTCATATGGGCTGTCCTAAATTGTTTAAAGGCAAAGTAATCCTAGTGAATGTAAACTTTTGACTTTGCAGAAAGGAATAAAAATGCCTTTCAAAATTCTTTCTCTTATTATTCTGCCATTTGGTAAATATAAATAATTTTGATAATCCTAACTGACCTAAAATGAGTAAGGTTTAATCTGATTTCATGTCAGATAAGGAGAAAAACATGCGTATGTATCTTTTTATATAGTGTATGTAAACTTCTGGTTTCAACTGAATGTTTACTGTAGTTTGGCATCATTTTTTTTAAATCCTTTCATTTTTTTAGGGGGGTTTAGAAATTTAGTAGTAATTTTTCACATTTTCAGGGGTCTTTATGTTAGATACCCCCATAAATGACTTCATCTAAGAAACTACACCCCTTGTAGTATTCAATTAAGCAATAGACATAGCTTTTGGTTCAAATATACATATTTTATGGGATATCTGTAATATACAGCTGGTCCCATGTTGTGATCGCGCTGAATTCACTTGTGAGCCTGCACGATGTTCATCAGTTATCTATACCATTTGCGGGAATTAACCCGCACACGCCGGTCACGCGCCACCCACATCCCACACACGCCAGTCACGTGCCACCCACATCCCACATACGCCAGTCACGTGCCACACAGATCCCGCACACCCCGATCACACGCCACACGCATCCTGCACACGCCGGTCACGCGCCACACACATCCCGCACATGCCGGTAACACACCAAACACATCCCGCACATGCGCCAAACACATCTCGCACGCGTCGGTCAAGCGCCAGACACACCCTGCACACACCAGACACATCCCGTACACACCGGTCACAGGCTTGACACATCTTGCACAACTACTGATATTTCTGATATTAGTGGACTGCAATTCTTTTATTGTTTACACAATAGATTTTACTTCATGTTTTTGCTGTGGAACCATCTTTACCCTGCACTGAATACTGGTCACATAAGTAGATACTATATACAAACAAACATCACATCTACATACACACAGATATATATTCATACACACACATTGCAGACACACATATATACATACAGTCCCACCCATAGGCTATGTTCACACGACTTATTCACGGCATAACTACGGGTCGGATTTCGCCCGCAATTACGCCGTGTGCTCGGCAGCGGGGGCAGAGGGGGGCGGCAGCTCACCGGCCCCATAGACATTCGTATACCGCCGTGAATAATTGACATGGAATCTATAGTTCTCTATGAGAACTGTGGATTACCGTAATGACTGGGATGGATTACGGTGCGAATTACGGGCTGAAATCCGTCATAAAATAAGCCGTGTGAACATTGCCTTATACACACACCCTTACCTGTATGCAATGCAGCTGGTTCCCTCAGTCCAGAAGTCTCGGGAAGACACAGGGTGGGGAAGGAAGAGACACATGACAGCAGCAGCATGGGGCTTCTCTCAGCCCCGGCAGTGCAGACACCCGTCCTCCACCGTCCCGACTGTGAGGGGACATTGAGGGGAGGGGGCCCGCATACAGCAGCTGGAGGCAGTGTCCACACAGAGGAGGGGCAGGAGGGGGCTCTGCTGAGGGAGTAGCTCAGCTCTTTTAGGATACTTTTTGCAGCCCCATGGAGCTGTGAGGGAACCGAGCTGCGGGCCGGCCGACAGTAAAAATGAAGTTTCTGATTGTTGCCGGCTGGGCCCCCAGGGAGTGCGGGCCCCATAGCAGTCGCTACGGCTGCTATGGCGGTAGTTCCGCGACTGGTCACAGTAATGCTAAGCACAATTGTCCCACAGCCAGCTTGGGGTGGGGTTATCGAGGGGGTTGGAGGTTTGGAATCACAAAGGGGTATAGTATTTGTGCTCCAATACGGCTGAAATCCATGCCAGGCATTACGGTAATCCCCAGTTCTCATAGAGAACTATGGATTATGTCTCCTCTCCCCGTTCGGTGGATTTGTGTATGCGCTGTGAATAATGAATGTCTATGGGGCCGGCGAGTTGCCTTCCCCCTGCCCCGCTGCACGGCAGCTGGCGTAATTGTGGGGCGAAATCCGTCCCTGCAATTACGCCGGCAATAGACGTGTGAACATTGTCTTAATATGAAACTTCAATAAATTTATTTTATCCACATCTGTTATCTCTTGTTCATTTACAGAAGATTATTCTAGGCTCCTTATCACTTCTCTTTACTATAGCAGCCCTGACTGAGATGGTGACATCCATCCCTGCTGGATCTTTTCAGCAGCACAAGAGTTTGGTTATCTTTCTTACAGACAAATATTAACCCTTTAGAGTGCTGTAGTCGGTGTTGGACTGGCTTACAGGAGGAGCCTGTTGTGGGCCCTGAGCTTTGCTTCTGGCCTAAAAGATGCGCAAAATACACCAAAAAAATGGCACAGCCCTAATGGAACATGTCAGCCAAAGTATTTATTAGTTTTAGAAAATGTCAATTCAAAGCAAGGTCAAGAATAAAGAAACAGTAAAACATAATGAAAACAGTATAATTTTGGTATTGCCGGAATCTTACTGTCAAGGAGAATAATGTGATTATGTCATTTAAACTACGAAGGTAAACTCTGTAAAAACCAACCTCCTAACTCCGCCATTGTCAATTATATCGCAAAAATAATCATTTTGGGGTTTTCCAATAAAGTTATGGTATAATAAATGATATGATTAAAAAGTACAAGTTGCACAAAAAAGTCCTCATTTAGCTACGTAGATGAAAATATTCAAAAGTTATGGCGCTTGGAAGGTGGGGATAGAAAAAATAGCACGGTAACAACGATCGATGTCGCAGAAAGGGATTAGAGACTAATAGAGACTAATCAAAATTTTCTGGGAAGTCTCTAAATCCTACAGCGTGCTGGATTCGTGTAGTTTTAAATGTTACATGAATTTGAATAACACAGAGAAAGGCCGTGTTCACACGGCTTATTCAAGCCGTAATTGCTCGACGGATCCCGCCCGCAATACGGCTTGAATAAGGGGCGGGGCCGGGGCGCGGCGGGGAAGCTGCCCGCCGGCCCCATAGACAATGCATTATTTACGGCGTGTACGCTCTATGAGAACTGTGGATTACCGTAACGACAGTGACGGATTGGAGCCGTACTGAAGCGCAAATCCGGCGCGCAGTACAGCTCCAATCCACGGCCAAATAAGCCGTGTGAACATGGCCAAAGAGTAACAAGCTAGGGATGCTCTTAGCACAGATACATTTTTAAACGGGTTTTTTTTGCACATTATTATGGTGGCAAACATCTCGTCTGAGCTGCTGCGCTGTTAGCAGCATTTACAGATATTCTTTGCAAGAGCCACATGGACCACAGTGAGTGATTCAATAAGGTCCTGGCAGATTGTCACAGATATCTGCATCCCACAGCTGCTGGAGGGTGAGTATGGGAGGATCAATAGAGCGAACACAACAATCGAGGTGGTCCCACGGATACCTAATGAGGTTTAAATCAGCAGTATGTGTAGTATTTTGTAGTTTTGGTCATGCTCTCCCAACCAGAGTAGGATATTCCTAGAAATGTGACATATCACATTGTCTTTCTGGAAGATCCCAACCACCCCAGTGAAAACAATCAGCATGCAGGGGTATAAGTGATCTTCAAGGATGAATTTATACCCAAATCTTTTAAGAGTACCTTCCACATGAATAAGTCGGCCCGGAGAATATCGTGCAAACATTCCAGAGACCATAATGCTGCAACCACTTAGGCTATATCTCTACTGTACACATTTTTGGTCATTTTTTTCTGCATTTTTGTTATATGAAACCACTGAAAAAATGACTGAAAACAGGTCCCATAGACTTTAATAGCAAAAACTTTCTGTGATCTTCACAAAACGTTTTTTATTCTGCTCATTTCTGCTCCAATTAGTTTTTTTTCAAAACGTTGCAAAAAATTACTTTCGAAGTTATGAAAACCCCCACCAAGTTTTTGACGTGGTTTTTTGCCGTTTTTTTTTGTGCTTTTTTCAATTTAGAATTTGCTAATTTTTTTTGGGTATTTTTGACATGCACTGGACAAAAAACTCAGTTTTATGAATGGTTTTAGGATTTGGTTTCCAGTTAATTTTTTGCCCAATGCTGTGTAGACCTGGCCTAATTGGTGTTCTTCCAGCAATGGTTACAGTGTTTGTTTTCTGGTGATTCTTACCTGACCCCAACCTCACACCAACATTTATCTGTCTCATTGGAGAAGGCAACCATTTTCCAGCCAGGGGAGGTTCAATTCCGTTTTTGCTGTGAAAATTGGAGCCTTTTCAGCCAATGTAGCCTTGTCAGCAGATGTGCATTGACCATCTGTCTGTCACTATAATGGAAGGTTTTCTGTGGGAGTAGCCCCTTGGGTTTACTTGGGAGTGAGCTGACCCCTTGTAGCTGTTGGTAATCTATGTGCACCCTTTGTGCGACTCTCCCAATCTCACATCAATAGCACATGGTGCTCCTCAGTTTCCACGTCATTTATTCCCAATGGTGCCATCTGTCCATTCACAATACACTTTCACCACAGCAGCACACAAACAGGTCACAAATTGCCTTTTGAAATACCACCCAAATTGGTTCGAAAGAGAATAAGCATATATTTTTGCAACGCTGATAAATTGTCCCTTTTACTCACGACAGCAACAAGGGATATGTGTACAGACAGCCTATCTCACACCTTACATACCCACCAACCGCTCACGGAAAAGTGCTTCCTTCATAGTACATGCTGCTGACATCAAAAGTAGAAAGTTATCAAAATAATGTGGACTCAATCGGGATATAAATAATTATATTATATATAATATTTTATTTTTATTTTTTTAATTTTTTATATATTTATTATAAATACATGCAAAGTATTATTTGATTGTGGATGCTTAAACTTCTTTTTTTGGCACTAGTCCACAACGGGAGGCTGAGCACCACTGGGTGTACTTGGGTTAGAGCAGCAGCCAAACTAAAAATAAAAGTGCATGGGTTGCCTATTGTGCCTGTTAACATTTGTGAAAAGTTGAGAAAAATGTGCTGCGGGTGCTTCTCCTACTGCCCAGCAAGTCCAACCTCTCGTAGGTTAAAGGGGTTGTCTCACTACAATGATTCATCTTACCTCATTCCAGTTTTCACGGCTTCAGTTTTGAATTCAGTGTTTACTGGCTATTACTAGCCTGCAGCAATGAGCTGCTGAGGACACTAGTTCTGTAGCTATAGTGACCAGCACCAGATGCTGTGAACTATTATATTCTGCTGATGCTGACTTTAAAGGGGTTGTCTCACTACATGGATTCGTCTCAGCTCAGTCCTGTTTTTTCAGTTTCATTTTTTAATTCAGGGGCGTGTGTACTGGCTTTACAGGTCTGTAGCTATAGCAACCAGAGCTGGTAGCCTATCAGGAGAGATCTAACAGGTCTGTAGCTATATGACCTGAGGAGCTGATGCAGCCCATACAAGAGAGGATATCTAGAAATAGGTGGGACACTGTTAATGGACATATGTTGCATAGTTACCTGTTTTTCCAAAATCTTTAACATAAAAAGCAATCCTTGTAGTGAGAAAACCCCTTTAAAGACCTAGGGCCACATGTAGGAACCTGTTTAGGTCTAAAACTCACTCTTTTGCCTGATATGTTGGGGGTTCCATTATTGGAAATTAAAAGGCTATTGCGCCCTCCCAAATTCTTCCCCAGACAGTGCCTCTATTGAGCAGTCACTGTGCATTTATTTAAAGAGAAGCTTTCAGGTTGAAAATACTGCCTTATTTAAATGAAATGCAAAAGTGTGTGATAAATAGATTTAAATTATTTAGAGCAGGATTTCTCAGTAACAACCAGAGTAAATGCTGATGGACCCCTTAAGTGACAGTGCAAGTCCTGCTGACCCAACCCACATGCAGCGATTGACAGCTTTCCCTGTTTACAGAGCAAACTATCAATGACTGTACATGAGTGATGTAAGCAGTACTTTCACTTTCTGTTTTAGTACTTTTCTAGTTAGTTCTCTAAAATCCTGCTTCAAATTATATAAACCTATATATCATAGAGCTTAGATGCTCCTCTACCAT
Source organism: Phyllomedusa bahiana (assembly GCA_025379985.1). Taxonomy (NCBI): domain Eukaryota; kingdom Metazoa; phylum Chordata; class Amphibia; order Anura; family Hylidae; genus Phyllomedusa; species Phyllomedusa bahiana. The sequence continues at coordinate 9,544 of JAODAL010016169.1, read as the reverse complement.
ATCGTGCTTTCAGATGGGATAGCAGAACCCACCACATGGGTTTCCTTTAAATAGGGGTAAGTTATACAGTGTTTGGACCCTCGAGTCTTGATCCCTTTATATTTTTGATCATTTGGAGTTCCTTTATGTCCAACTCACATTGACTATTAATGGCTTACATTTATATATATTTTTATTATACTGATTAATATTCTTATAATTAGCTGTAGCCATTAATAAGGCAGTTACATTACAAGAGCTTATGGGGGAGGGTGGGTTTCAAAGGGATATACAGCATGCTATAGAATAACCATTGCTTCTATGACATGTAATGCCACAGTAAAAGAGCATTTGCTGTGTATTCAGCAGGAGGAATTTAATGATTTTTTTTATGTGTAACAAAATCATTATTGCAAAATAATAAAGTCATTAGAAGACTTTTGGGCCTTTTAAGTGTCTATTGATTCAGTTCCAGTCAATAATGATTTTAACAGTCCACAGAACTTCATCTCGGTGGACTATGTATAAATTAAACTTACAGCCAAATACTGAATGGATTGTGATATGCGTGAAGAATGCAGTGTTTCTTAGTTGTCCGCCGGTTTGGATTTATAAAACCATCGTGACCTTTGATATAAGAGGATGAGACCATTAGGAATTAATGTAGTGCACATGGAAATGTCTGGTTTTTCCATTCCTTTTTTCACAGATATGTGCTTGGCGCCAAGGGTATTAACTTTCAGACTTTGTTTCTTTTTACTACATATACACAGATTGGCTGTCCACAAATGACCAGCTTTAGGAAAACAAGGCTTTATTCTCCCTGCCATCCCTCAGTGCACTCAAACACAAGAGAAAGGCAAAGCATTAATACGGGGTGTACGTCTGTTTTTTGCTCATGTGTTCTGAGCATATGTTTGGAACATTTACAGTATGCTATAACTTTGGACTATAAACTATATTAAGTCCTATAAGTCTACATTGTATGAGTTATTTATTAGCCTTTTGACATAAAATTTGTTGCTTTAAGCCGGATATGTAATAATTAATTCTAGTAGAGAAAAGTTTTTAGAGAAAACCATATACCTAAAGATGTATCATGTAATTATGGAAAATTTGTACAAGGTTTGACCAAGATTCTTCCCTGTAAGTACAGCAATCTATTTCAAATATTTTATTTAGCAGCATAACATTTTCACACAAATTATTAATTGAGAAGTCATATCATTAAATTGCTTTGCTTTGGTTTATTCTCTTCATTCAATACTGTATTGTGCATTATGTCATAAATAACCGGAACAAAATTACTAGGATGTACCAAAATATTGCGATCAGTTGCTTATTCCCTACACAGTGTCTCTAACCTCCACTTTCTAGGGAAGTGCATTATTCAAGGTAGCGTTGCTGTGTCGGGCGCTATCAGACACCCAAAACATAAAGTTTGTGCATATCCATATGATATGTCATCACTTATCATACTAGGAAGACCCCTTTAACCCCTATGTGTTAGGAACCTCTGAAGCTCAACTCACCACTGATTCATAAAGCATCTCATACTGATATGATTTGTATACCCCATAAAATTTGTATACTGCCCAAGCTTGCTGGAGTATTTAAGGAGGAAGGTTAATAATGAATGTTGAGTCTACTATTGGATCATTAACCATTGCATATAATTTGTTTTTAGGGATTGTTTAATATTACTAAAATACATTATTGTATAAAGTATAAGGTCCTTTTTCATATTGCATTTCTCTTATTCAAAGATCTTATATGGCTAAATAATTATTTACTTAATGCTCAGTCACATCATCAAATCCCCAGACTAGCTTAGGCATTCATGTTCTGCAGTAAAATTAGCCTTTGGATTTACACATGCTAATTGAAATAGCTTAATTTTCAACCAGGAATTTCTTTAAAGTAAAAATAGATGCAATGAAAAAAACAGAGAGAGCTGCACGTAGAGAGAGCTGCATGAGCATTACAACTAAAAATAAAACTGATATCACTCGACTGACACATAAATATCTAACGCTGTTTTTAGATGATCAGTCATTTAACTGAATGTTATACAAGGTATCATGTGCATCATTGATTGGATAGAATTGGTTTTAACATGAGAATATAGCGCTTAAAAGTTCTTGGATTGTATGGAAGGATAATAGGAATGTGGACATTAGGACATCATTAAGCGGTGGTAGTAAGCCAGTACAGGCATAGGTCTAAGGTCCCTACTGGTTTTCACAAAAAGCACCCGTCGACCAACATGCCGGGTCGTAGCATTCTTTATGGTCTTTGCCTCTAACTTGGGCACTTCACATCTTTTTTGCCTGAAGAAATTTCAGAACAAGGTCCGTCACCTAAAAAATATATGACTCGTTACCCCCCCCAGGTCCTTCATTCTGGCTCGAACCAATTCCAGTCAGTAAGAAAGTACCACTTCCCCTTAATAGTCTTCATGGCCAGAACCTCCTTAACTTCAAAGACATCCATGGAGTCATCTTCAGGAGATGGAGAAATGTCCTTTTGGGAGAAGCGGTTGAGTACCACTAGCTTAAGGAGCAAGACATTTAAGAAGTTCAGGATGTGCATAGTTGGAGGCAGGAGAAGCTTGCAGGCCACCGACCCCCCCCCCGGTTTGATGTGTGGAAGAACTGAATGGGCATCAAGAACATAGCCATAGCCCTTTTGGAATACATATTTTCAGGACACAAGCCCTTTACCCTATTCCAGGAGCGAAGATCGGTGGGGTTTTTTCCTTTTGTCTGCTTGAGATTTCATGTAAGAGGATGCTTGTCGTAAGGCTTGTTGGGTCTCTAATAAAACTGTCAAAAAATTTCAGACCTAGGCATCAAGGGTGGGAACATCAGATGAGACTGCTAGAGGAAGGCAGGCCAAGGATGTTGACTGTACACAATATAGAAGGGTGAGGCAATGGCTGAGTCGGAATCCAGATGGTTATATGGGAACTCCACCTAGGGTAGAAGGTTGGACCAGTCATCTTGGCATGCAGGATATATGTTGGAAGAAGTGTCCGGCAACTTGAGGAGCCGAGGGTAAGCTAGGCAGAGGGACAAAGTGGGACATATTCGAGAACTGGTCCGTAACCATCCAAATAACGGTATTGTTTGAGGAGGGAGGTAGATCAGTAATTAAGTCCATGGCTGTATGGGTCCATGTACAATCCCAGATGGGCAAGGGTTGCAAAAGGCCAGCAGGTTTGAGACAGATAGTCTTATTACAGACATACGTGGCACATGATAGAACAAAGTCCTTGACATCTTGACTAAGATTAGGCCACCAGTAATAACGATTTATGAGTAGGCAAGATTTTCTAATTCCAGGATGCCCGGCCAGCAGAGAACAATGTCCACTTCAAGATCTTTTTTCTTTAGAGCAGGCGGTACAAATTTTTTCACCAGGGGAGCACGCTGGAGATTCATGGGCTTTCAAACTTTCAGGAGGCACGATATGCCATGGTACAGAGTCTAGACAAGCTATATCAGAAGCACAAGAGAGAGCATCAGCGTTGATATTCTTGTCCGCTGTTCTGAAGTATATCAAGAAATCAAATCTGGAGAAAAAGAGGGACCACCTAGCTTGCCAAGGATTCAAACACTGTGCCATCTGAAGATATAGCAGGTTTTTATGGTCGGTGAATATGTTGACAAAACCCTTCTAATCAATGGTGCTATTCTTCCAAGGTCAATTTAATAGCCTGCAATTATCAATCCCCTATAGTGTAATTTCTTTCGACAGGGGAAGAGGTCTTAGAAAAAAAATTCAGGTGATACTTTTGGGATTTTCGTTGCTTTTGATAAGTGCCACAATAGGCGACACCATGGTGGAGAAGGTTGTGGCCATTGTGGGACAGTAGACAACTTGGAAGGATCCAACTGAAGTCCATTGTCAGAGACAGTGTACCCAAGGAAGGGTTGACTGGTCTGTTCGGAGACACATTTTTCAAACTTGGCTCAGAGTTGAATGCTTCATAGGCGTCTTAGAACCTGGTGCATGTGAGCATGATGAGCTTCAAGAACGGATGAAAAAATCAAAATTTCGTCCAGATACATGACGACACATGAGAATAGGAGGTCTCTAAAGATCTCGTTAACAAATTCTTAAATGGCTGGAGAGTTGCAAAGGCTGGAAGGCATCATAAGAAACTGAAAATGCCTGTCACGGGTATTGAAGGCAGTCTTCCATTCATCACCTTCACAAATTCAAATTAGATTGTAACACCCCTCCTCCGCTCGAGTTTAGTTTAGTAAAGAATCTAGCTATGAAAAGACAGTCAAAGAGCTCTGATGTTAGTGGAAATGGATATTGGTTATTAACTGTTATCTTATTGAGACCTTGATAGTCGATGCAGGGGCTAAGAAAACCATCCTTTCCCTTTCTGGAGTTTTTTTTATATATAAGCCACCATGGCCAGTGTCTCGGGTACAGAGAAAGGATAGACCTTGCCCAAAGAAGTGGTAACCCATGACAGGAACTTCAATTGGACAGTCTCAATTTGGCAGAAGGGTCTCTGCCTGTTTCACACTGAAGACATCTGCATATTTCTGGTAGAAAGGGAGCCTTGCTTGACAGATGGCTCTGTCACTTGCTAGGTTTCAGATATCAAGCCATGTGGAGGCAGTGAAGGCCTTCGAAACACTGGAGCAAGACAGGGAAGATGGCATGGGCGGGCCGGTTCATATTGGTGGCGGAGCGCCTACTGTCTCTCAGCGAATCGGATGAAGGGAGATCATGACCGGCCAGCCCATCTTTTACCCTACCAGTGAGACACTGCCAGAACGTGGCTATGAGGGCCTCATTGTTCCATGAAAATTGTAAGGAGAGGGTGCGGAATTGTACCGCATATTGCCCAACAGTGGAGTCGCCTTGACGTAGGCATAGCAGAGAAGCCACAGCGGAAGATGCATGTCCTGGTTCCTCAAACACATTTCTGAACAACTCCAGGAAGACTTGAATGTTGGCAGTTACTGGTTTCCCCAGTCCCAAAGGGGTGTGGCCCAGGCCAAGGCTTTACCTGACAGAACACTGACTACTGCTCGTTCAGTAGGGAACCGGTTCGTCATTAACTCCTACAGTATGGTGCTCTGGCTAATGAACCCCCTGCAGGCTTGAGGGTTACCATCGAACATTGGCGGCAAAGGCAGATGTAGCTTTGGGCTAAGAGACACCACCAGAGTCAAAGGGGCTGGACAGATGGTGATAAAGATGGGAGGGCAGGTATCAATGCTAAGGTACCTCCTGGTTCTCACCAGAGCCCGCCACAAGGCAGGTTGGAGTCAAGTGGCAGGAGACACCCAGGTTGCTACCCCTGATGTGACTTGATTGAAGTGGCAGCTGGGGTGCAGTGTGGTACAGGCAAACTCGTAGTGAATAGGGACAGGCAGAAAGGTCAAGGCAGGCAGCAGGCAAACATGGTCAGTGAATGGAGGCAAGGGGTCTGATACACGGTAGGGACAGGAAACACTGGAAACTGTTTTCTCTAAGGGCATGAACACAATAGATCTGGCAGGGAGCATAGGAAGTGGCAAGAGGATATTGGATCAGTGCCCGACAATTAGCAAATTACCAACGCGCTGATCCTCTAAATTCTACTGAGCCAAAGTGCGCACACCCTAGGGAGCCACAGCAGGCTGAGACGCGCAGGGAAGCAGGAGCATGGAGAGGTGAGCACGAGGAATGATACCTGCGGGTCGCGGCGCCACTCGTGACAGTTATCCACTTTAATAAAATTATATTTAAATGGTGCCAGGTTGAGGACAGATAAAAAATAAAAGCTCTACTCCTGGTGCCCAGCTGCAACAGTTCTAAAGCCTCATAGGATCTGTTCCTCTTTACTTCTGGGTTCTCTTCCCAGAATTCTATAATAAGTGAATGGAGCATGAACCTCTCCTGTTTGTTGGGACACAATCCCATAAGTGAAGAGGAGCAGATCCCAAGGAGCTTAAGAGGAAATATAAGTTTTTTTCCATTTTTTTCCCACACTGGCCCTATTTACAGATACTTTTGTTGTTGTCTATTAAAGTAGACAACCCTTTTAATCACAGTATAATTGCTTTTTACCAAATAAAAGTTTAGTTTGTTACATGTATCTACATCATCATTACGTAACTTAGTAATATCAATTTTAGCCAGAATTAATAGGTTTAACAGAACATACTGTATTTGCACTGTATATTTTGAAGTTAACTATATCTTCTAGTTCATGCCTGAATGCAGAGTGAGAGCCTACTTTCTATTAAAACTGACATATTACGTCAATTGTATGACCATATAAAATACAGATCCAGCTAGCACGAATTTGGATGATATACTTTTTTATAACGTAACACATATCCTTATTTCTCTAACTTTTACACCTTCACTCATGTAATTAAACCTTGATCAGAGGTCAACCATCTATGTAACATGATTTGAAAGGCTGAACAAAAACATACCTCCATCCAGTTCCATCTATTATCCTGTAGAGTTGATCCAGTAGAAGGCAAAAAAAGTAGGCCCAATACAGCTGATATTTGGCCCCCCGCCCCGCGTGAAGGTAGTACTGCCAGCACTTCCCTGGCACCACTGTATGCACATATAGCATAAGCTCATGAAAGCTTTACAAAATATATCCATGTTATGCAGACTGGTAGATGATGGTATGATTTAGCCTTAAAGGGGTTGTCTCACTATGTTCTTCCACAGCCAGTTTCAGGCTCACACTTCCTGCTCAGGCTGTGGGTGATTCTGCAACAGCGATTGGCATATCAGCTCTAAAATTCATACCTGAGCCTGTTGAAGGGACATTGTTAAAATCAGGGTAGAAGGTTATAAAGCTCCAAAGGGTTAAAGTTTGTCAGTGAGAAACATAAACAAGCTCAAGTGCTGCTGAAAAGGCAGGTGCCCTATTAGCAGTAGGGAGTATGGTCACCAGCCCGATAATCCAAGCCAGGGCTCTAGACCCTGTTAGACCCAAGAGAGGTGGTCAGTAGCTTAGCAAAATTTAAGTGCGGAAGCAGGCTATAAGCTGCCATAGCTGTGAAAGGAAACAGAATCAAAACAACAATATATTTGACATTAATCTTTATTTATCTTTGCCCAAATGTTTAAAGCTAATCAATGTGATAAGAATACTCCAAAGTTCTGCTTTTAAGGGGGTTGTTCTCATCTCAAAAATGTATGGCTTATAGGTGTATGAATATATACCGTATATACTCGAGTATAAGCCGACCCGAGTATAAGCCGAGGGACCTACTTTTGCCACAAAAAAACGGGAAAGCTTATTGACTCGAGTATAAGCCTAGGGTGGAAAACGCAGCGGCTATTGGTGAATTTTAAGAATAAAAATAGATACCAATAAAATTACATAGGCAGTTTAATGTCCCCCATAGGCAGATGTAGGCAGTTTAATGTCCCCCATAGGGTCATTTTGTATAGGCATACGTTTAATGTCCCCCATAGGCAGATATAGGCTGTTACATTTAATGTCTCCACAGCATTAAAGGCAGTTAATATAGGCAGGTTATAGGCAGTTTAATGTCCCCCATAGGCAGGTTATAGGCTGGTATAGGCAGCTATATGTCCCCATAGGCAGGTTATAGGCAGGTATAGGTCGTTTTTAGGCAGTTTATAGGTCCTCATAGGCAGGTTATAGGCAGGTAATTGCCCCCATAGACAAAGTATAGGTCGTTATAGGCAGGTATAGGTCCCCTAGGCAGGGTATAGGCAGGTATAGGTCCCCTAGGCAGGCTATAGGCAAGTATAGGCAGGTATAGGTCCCCTAGGCGGGCTATAGGCAGGTATAGGTCCCCTAGGCAGGCTATAGGCAGGTATAGGTCCTCATAGGCAAGGTATAGGCAGGTGTAGGCTATATAGGCAGGTATAGGTGTAGTATTAGGCAAAGGTGTATAGGCAGGTGTAGGCTATATAGGCAGGTATAGGTCGTTATAGGCAAGGTGTAGGTATATAGGCAGGTATAGGTCGTTATAGGCAAGGTATAGGCAGGTGTAGGCTATATAGGCAGGTATAGGTCATAGTAGGCAAGGTATAGGCAGGTGTAGGCTATATAGGCAGGTATAGGTCGGTATAGTCAGGTGTAGGCTATATAGGTTTTAAAACAAAAAAAAAACCACTTACCTGGCTCCCTGCTGCTCCGTCTCCCGGGCGCGCTCTCCTGCATCTTCTCGGCACAGGCGGGTGATGTCATCAGGCCGCGCACGCAGCGTGATGACACACGCTGCCTGTGCCGGAAACTCCGGACGGCCGCGAGTCTTTCGGGCCTCGGAGTCCACTGCAGAGCACGGAGCGCTCGCTCTCTGCCCCGCAGTGGGTATCTCTTCTCCTGCATGCGCTCCGGAGGAGTCGCATACAGGGGAAGAGATAGCTGACAGCGACGGGCCATCGCAGTTCCCGGACGCTGTCGGGTACTCGGCATTCAGCTATATGCGCTCTCTGAGGAGCCGCATATCACTGAAGCGTCCCTGTCGGCGCACGGGCCATCGCAGCGCCTGAGCGCCGACAGTGACTCGAGTATAAGCCGAGGGGGGATTTTTCAGCACATTTTTTGTGCTGAAAATCTCGGCTTATACTCAAGTATATACGGTATATTTCATTTATATTAATATCGCTATATCCCATAGAAGCTAATATTGGAGTAGGCTTTTATGCCTTGTGCAATCATCTGCATTCCTTTCTTTAAATGTTAATGAGATCAATTGTAACAGAGTTCTGTTTAACATATGTAGATGAGGGGACAACAGATAGGACATTCCTTCCTAAACTGAAATGCAGACATATCACTGTGTCCCACAGAATTCTATTTGGAGCTTTGTCAAATGCTAGACCATGAGACTCTGCATTTTACAAGATGTCACCAAGAAATGATTTCTTTGCATTTCAATCCTTTTGATTAGTTTTACATTATCCAATCAGATGACTCTCCATGTTAGCTAGTGGGAAAAAAATGTATAAGAAGTGATGAAAGATTGTTAAGAGTTATTGATGGATGGATGGGTGGATGGATGGATGGATGTGGATGGATGGATGGATGGATGGATGGATGGAGGGATGGATGGATGGATGGAGGTAACATCTAGGTATTAAGTTACATTCATCCATAACTTTCTGGGAAAAGAGCTGTCGTCATTGCTGTTTGTCATTGGGACTGAAATCTGAAATAAAGGCTTCATCTCTGGAAAAGAATCGAGGTTGTTTGTCCTAGTGGTGGTGGTGAAAAGTGTATACGATATATATCTTTATTATCTTGGCAATAGAGTAGTAAAATAAATCATTGTTGATTATGAAAAATATGATTATAAAAACAATAGGTAAGATAGGTGGTGGGACCTGCCCCTATAATGAGAACAGGGACCTGAAAGTTTTCGATCAGAATGCAGAGTAGGTCGCACTTGAAGCAGCGACATCCCCAATCAGAAGCAAGAAGTACAGTAGACAGGGGAAAGTAAGGACAGCACAGAACTGGATCCAAGGTGAAGAGAGAAGTGAGTATTTGTTTTATTTTATGCTTTGTTTGTTGTTGTTTTTAATACCGGTTTTTTTTCCCCTT